>CABHPH010140527.1:0-62863 GCA_902168325.1 Peromyscus nudipes
TGTGGATGTGTATTTCAAAAGTTAGGGAAACTCTCCCAAAGCAGATCTTTGTTAATTAACCCTCTATGCTCCTTAAGAACTGAAATGACATAGCTCAAGTTTCATAGGACTGCAATGAACGTGTGCCTCTTCCCTATTAGTAGTGGAAATCATACTTTATATGTGTTGTAAATCTATCCAGGATTTGTGTGAAATCCCCTTTGTGATTTCTTTTCTGGTGAAAAATAACCTCAGTGTTCTGTTGTGGACTGATTAAGTGTGATAAAATCACACCGGTAAAGTAACTAACTGAGACATAGGGTGGCAGAGGCAGATGGCAAAGTCCCCCCGTCCCACCCCTTCCGGCCCCCAAACTCAAATACAGCTGTTTTCATAAACAAAACCTATACAGGCGAAAGCCAGGCGTTCTATGATTGAAAACAAACAGGAGAAGTTCAGTCTGCTCAGAACCCAGTAGACTTTCTCTGGCAGTCAGCCGGAGCTGTTGGTGCTTCTGGACAGCATCTGGAAGTCTCAGGTTGCTCCAGCGCCCCCTCCTACAGCCCTGCGCTCCCTCCCACCGCCCAGAGCTATATAAATTCAGCTCTTCAGAGCACAGGCCAGTTCTCTTCCTGGACGGAGCCCAGGGCTGAAGATGGTTCCTCTCCTGTCCTTACTGGCTCTGCTGCTGCTGCTGTGCGATCTTAACCCTGCAAACGCCAACAATTACTATGACAAGGTCCTGGCTCACAGCCGCATCAGGGGTCGGGATCAGGGGTGAGTCCTTGGCTGGTTTTATTTTACTTTTTCCAGTTAGCTTGTTCTAAAATATGTATGAAGTTCCTTATAAGTGCACCTCAGGGTAGTTGTTGGGTTTTTGTTGCTGTTTTACTTATTGCAAGTAGACAGGAAAACAAAAAAATAAGTATTCTGTAAATATATATGTGTGTATGTATATATCTATATATCTATGGTTATATATCTATGGTTACTATTACATATATGTCTTAAATGCATAAGACTTGATATCAACATAATTATTGTTACTTTATGCGGATTATTAATTTTAATGTAATTAACAAAATACAATAGGATAATCCTTTATAATTCAGTTTACTTGAGTTTTTAACTTCCTTCCAAACCTGCAGAATACAGCTTTCAAAATCAAAGAATCTGCTGTTAGATGGTATCATGTTACAGGCTTTGAAATGCCTCATGGAATCTCAGTGCAAATTTTATTTGATTTATATATGAAAATTAAACTCCGGTCTGAATAACTGGTCCTCTGAATTCTTTGAAGTATTTTTATCTTTTAGGATAAATGTAGGATTTTAAAAAGTTATTAGAAACAACTCAGTAACTTGAGCAAACATCTGTACTTTTTACATGTGGCTGTTGGCATCATTCCAAAGCGTTGGAGGGTCCTCTTCATTCTCAGAGCGCTCTTTCCCAGACCGGAGCAGAATTCCCATCCCTTCAAAGAACGCGAACTTGAAATTGCAGTCGAGGACACCTTTATTTGTCCTAGTAAAAGAAACAAGTTTCCTTCATGTGAAGGCATTGTTTAAAAGTTACTTTTAACACTAATCTGCTTCCCCAAGTACCTAGGGAACCACAGAGCAGAGTGGGTAATAAGATGGGAGTCCTTTGCTGTTAGTCTCCCACTGTTCAGGGGAATCCTGAAGTCTCCCATCTAGCGAGTGCATGCTTAGTTTTAAAATAAGTGGAGGCGAGGGGCTCACTACTAACAGCAGTGTGTACATTAAATCAAACTCTGCTAAATCTAATTCTGTTTGAATAGTCCTATCAGGTTAACTTTTTGAAATACTGGTATTAGTCTCAAATATACAAAGTGTCTTTGCTCTTTTAATCCCTCCCTTCCCCTTCATCCTTCTTCCTTCTTCTCCTCCCCCCTCCCCCCTCTCCCCCCTCCATTCCTCTTCTCCTCCCTCACTCCCTATCTCCCTTAGTCTTCTGCTTTTCCAGGAACTCAGTGGGACTGGATCAGGAGTTAGATTTTACATAAAGTTAAAATCCCATCTCAGAATGTCAAGTCTGCATCCTAACCTCTCTTTTCAGCCTCCTGACCTGAAACAGCAGAGATGCTAGCCATATGGATTAACTCTTTTTGGTCTTTCCTTTACTCTCCAGCCCAAACGTCTGTGCCCTCCAGCAGATTCTGGGCACCAAAAAGAAATACTTCAGCTCGTGTAAGAACTGGTACCAAGGTGCCATCTGTGGAAAGAAAACGTGAGTCACACCCTTTTCTTCATTGACAGTCTCATGACCCACAGGGATGTATGTTACTATCCTCTTGGGTACATGGCCCAGTCTGAAAATACTGTCCAAACTCGTGAATTTTTAGAGAGAGGCTCCTCCGCACAGGCAGAGAAACCCCCTCTTGTCTCCACAGTCACAAGAGAGGATTTCTCTCGGAGTCTATCAGCTGGAAGGGCCAAAGCCAGCCATGACAGTGTGATATGGTCTGAGTCAGTGTGAACAAACATGGTTTCTACTCCTTTTACATTCTTTGTTGTTTGGTCTTCCTTTGTCCTGAGAGAGTCAGTTAAACTTTGTGTTTCATTTGCCCTTCTTACATCTACACACACACACACACACACACACACACACACACACACACAAACACACACGAGGAAGGATTAAGGACAACAAATTGATCTGAAATGTAAGGATTAAAAGCCCAAATTAATGTTTCTCCAGTCATTTAGAAGTTATGGGAAAGATTCCACGTCACCCCTGAGTTTTTACTGAAGCATAAATTGCATTTTCCACTTCTTCTTAACCCTTGATGCCTTTTACAAACTGCCTGATCCCCAGGAACCATGGAGGTGACAGCAGAAGCCACTCTGTCAAATATCCCAATGGCTAAAAGGACGATTTCTTCTAGCTTAGTGATACAACCATGGCGTGATTGTGTCTTTGACTGATCAACCTAAAGCTGCTAAACATTATTGCCTGTGTATTAGACAAGCTTATTGGTTTATTTTACCATAACTATTGGTAGGAAAAAATAAAACCCTGGATCTATGAAAGGTAAGAATCACTTGTGCCAATTCATCTTTTTACAAGGAGGGAGCTGTCTCAAAGGCAGGGTAACTTAGTAAATTTTTTTAAAAAAGGGGGTTCCATGTCTTTCCGGGTGATGAAGACAATGGGAAGGGCTCTTCACTGCCATCAATCTGAACTGCATCCTCTAAGGGGTAACCTTGATGACTAAAGGATCTGAAGATCTGCTTGTACACCATGATGAACTTCAGGTACCCTCCAAAGAGTGGAAATATTGGTTGAAGACTTATTTCAGCCAGGCATAGTGGCTCATGCCTATAATCTCATCACCCAGAAGGCTGAGGCAGGAAGATTATCCCAAATTCTAGGATAGTTTGAGCTCCAAAGTGAGACACTCTCAATACCATAAATAAATAAATAAACAAATAAATAAATAGCTTATTTCTACCCTTGTGCTACTGGTACAAACACTCAACACAGAACTATTTAACCTGGGGAAGTCAGTGATCTTCCCATGTTGAGTGTACAGAGAAAATGTTAATGTTCTTCCTGGAAATTAAGGGAGTCTTATTTCCACTATGTAATTGTATTAGAGATGCCAAAGTTGTCACACAACAGAAGACTCTTGTTTTCCATTAAACAAAAGTCCTGCTTGTAGCCAGAGTTTTTACCAAGACTGTAACAATGTCCCCTTAGCAATTTTCCTCCAACAGCTTCCGTTTCAAATCACATTTGCATCTCCTCACTGAAATAAATGCAAATGCTGAGCTCGAATAACCAAAGAAACCAGTACTACTGATAGGGAGGAAGCCTGGCCTGCCCTCCAACTGCTCAAGTTGCCAGTGCCTTCTGGGTAACGTCAGTTTTCAACTTGGCTTCTGGTTCAACAGCTGCTTTGGGAATTTACTGGAAGGAAACAGGCCAGGTCTCAAGAAAAGCACAAGTATCCCTGGGCCTTAAAGTTAAGGTATTGTCTTGAATAATGTAGAACCCCTTTCACAAAGCATTCTGCAGGCTCCCTGTATGATGCCAGTGATGGTTTCAGCTGGCTTCCGATGACATTTTTGTTACTACTCAGATAGTAAAGATAAATTCTCCATGTTCCAAGCTGTGCAGAGCAAAGGTTGTGCCTTCTTGCTTTATTCAACTTCTTGGCCATACAGGAAAATGGATTTTTGTGTAGAATACATGCTCTCTGAGAACAAAACACTTCAGTTGTATTTGAAGCACTAACTCAGTTAAACACATTGTCCACTTATCAATTGCGTAACAGACCACTGTTCTGTAAACTCACCCCCTCTGCTGCATGCCTTTTCCACTTTAGAGCTGAGCCTCAGGTTATATTAGTGTGTGTGATAGACATTTGTCCCATAATGACAATGTCCTGTTCTCATTACTATTTATCTTCTAGCCTCTAGATTAACTATAGCTAGACAGACCTCATTTTGCTGTTTATAATGTACATAAATCAAATTCATGAGGACATTTACTTAATTGCTATATTGTCTACTTATTTCTGTGGAGATCTGTGTGAGTAAAATTGTCACCAAGGGGAAAATTAAGATTTGCATTGGGGTCAAATGCAAGTTCCCTTGTTTCAGGTGCAGCCAACTCTTGAAACTGCAGAGAAAGTTAAACTAAGAAAGGAAAATTTAAAGCTTGTATAGCACAGTTAAAATAGTAATGGTAACAATAAATGAATTAATGAATAATAACTACTACTGACAGTTTAAAACAAAAGTAACTGTGTCTTAGTTAGAAAGGCAGTTCACTTGGTTGGCTGCTTGCCTTGAATGCACAAAGCCCTGGATTCGATCCCCACCACTACATAAAACTGTCGTGATGGGATGAACACGAGAGGATCAGTTTGGAGACATCCTCAACTTCAGAGGCAGTTCAAGGCCAACCTGGCTGCCTGAGATATTATCTCATGGGGCAGGAGGTGAAATGATAAGACAAGAGAGGGTAAAAATGAGCAAAAATTGATCAAAGTATGTCATGTATATGTATGAAAACATCAAAGAAATCTTTTATTGTGTATAATTAATTCATGCTAAGAATTGTACATGAGATAGAATTTTATAAATTAGAAGAGGTCAATGTATTTCTATTGTTCCAAGGTAGCATATTTTAATGAGTATATTTTTTTGCTACAAAATTATTCTAAAAACACTCTTTTGAGATTCACAACTATTTGTATTTTGGTATTATCACTACTCTTCCTGTGTTAAACTATTGAGCAGACTGAATTCTGATATATCAAGTGACTTGTTTAAGGGCATCTGTCTACTGCACAGTGAACCTGCTTAAAAAACTCTGTTCTTCAGGATCAAGACCCAGGAACTTTTCCAAACTCACATAAATATCTGGTATCTGAAGGGCAGAAACAACAGCTGGCTTCTATAATCTTAGCAAATCGTGGGCATGAGTGATATGTTCCGTAAAGCTGATGTAAAGGTGCATCTTTTGCGGTTCTTTTTTTAATACTGAGATTTTTCCCCTCTGTGTAGCACTGTGATATATGAATGCTGTCCTGGCTATATGAGAATGGAAGGGATGAAAGGCTGTCCAGCAGGTAAAATCTACATTTCAGGACTAAATGGGGAGCACTTCCTTTGTGAGGAATGAGTTAGACAACTTGTGGGGAAGCCAACAGTGTGTGCGTGCGTAGGTGTACAGGTGTGTGCGTGAGCATACTTAGCACAATCACAAGCAACTTCTCCATGTTTCTGTGTTAATCACATGCTTGTCCTAATTCTGAAATAGACCTCCCTTCTCATGCACTGGAGGCTAAATGAGAAGCCTAATCGGAAGTAGCTCAGCTCCCACTCTGCAAAAGTCCCCATCTTTGAACTTGGCTAGAAGCATGGCGCCTACTTTAAGAAGGCAACATTGATAGCTGACCAGCTCTGAGCTTGTAATGGCCCTTGCTTTGAAATGTGCTCACTTTGAAATGTGGTCGCCCATAATTCTGCCAACAAAAAAAGGAGTTGCTTTGTTTCCTCTGGATATGCAATACCAATCATCACCTTTCCCCAGGCTCCCATTCCTCAATACAGAGGTCTCTTCCTGGGGCATGGGTCCTCCTGGCCTCCAATCAGGTGTAGACTCCAGAGCGCTGACTGTCATGGTCACCAACCCATAGACAGTCCTTGGCATAATACTGTGTTCAGAATGAGGTGCTAGGCTGGAGTCTCCAAAGCACTCAGTTCTGAGCAGCTGAGAGACTGTCAGGAACCTCACTTGCTGAGACTCTGGGTTTGGTTAATGCTGTTGGTGACAATGTCATGTGACTAACTCATATCACATCTGTAAGCAATTATGTTACAGGTTTTCTCACACGGAAGCTGTTGAGCCAGGTTTGGTGTAGGATGTGTTTTGCTCAATCTAGGCATGAAACCCTGTTAAATGGAACTCTTTTCATTTTTACCCAATTTTGTCATATTGGGAGTTTTGCAGAATTTATGATTTAATTTAACATTTGTCTTGGGGAATTCACTAAAGTAGTCATTTACTTCATGACTATGTCCAAATGACACCAATTTTCAAATCAACAGGGTCAGAAAAACAAGTGGTCTGCAGAAGGCTAGACATACCTTTTCAGGTTGACATTCAGACCAAGAAAACCTTCTGAAAGTATTAGATATGTTTTCCTTAAATTAAAATGGAAAGAACTGAATCCATACATTGCTTTAGGGGCCAATAATCCCAAAAATTATAGATGTAAACATAATACAATGCTTAGGGACTCAGCCCAGCATTATAGCACATGTTATCCTTGCTAGTCTCAATGAGCAGCAAGGAGCAGCTCGTCTTTAGATAAAATAATCAGATTTTTTTTTGGAAATTCTGATTGAACTATTATTAATGCCACAGGATTTACTAAATATTACTTCAGTTTGATATTTTAAAACTCACTTCCTTAACACCAAGATTATAAGAAATAATATCTTGAGTGGTACTTTATTAATACTGCTCAAAATGCAACTTTTGTGTAAAGTAGGTGATTCATGAGATGTTAGTGCTTAAATAGATTAGTTCAATATATTGGGAAATTGTGAAAAGTTGGAATGATTGTAGAAGAATGTTCTGGAAATCAAGTACTAATCATTTGCTCATTTCTTGACTATTTCAGTGATGCCTATTGACCATGTTTATGGCACGCTGGGCATTGTGGGAGCCACTACCACTCAGCACTATTCCGATGTCTCAAAACTGAGAGAAGAGATTGAAGGAAAAGGGTCATACACCTACTTTGCACCGAGTAATGAGGCTTGGGAGAACCTGGATTCTGTAATTAATCCTTTTCATTATCTGAAACATTCACTGTGGGATACTGCCATTTTCGTTTTAATTGGTCAACTTACGTATAACCCAAGAACATGTTATATCTTTCTATCATATATATGTGAGAATATACAGAAAACATGCTATTGGGACAATGGTGTATGCTCACACTTCCATAGTGGAACTCCCCAGGAGACAATCCTTTTAAAGGGACACAGAAGGAGCTGAAAGTGTGCTTATTATTATTACATTTTATTTCTCTCCTCTTACTTTCTTGGTTGTGGGAAAATACATGCAATTTCAGATAACATATCTATTAGAAAGGTAAGTTAAAATGCCTAGCTATATTTAAAAATCTATTATAAGCTATATTATATTACATAGCTGTATTTTATTATAGTTTATAAATAGAAGAGCTATAGTTGAGTGAAAAGCTATAAAAATAGTTTGCACTTGTTTATGTATGCATAACTACATGCCATATAGAAGGCTATTCCAAGACTATCAGGTTAGTAAATATGTACGGATATTTAAACCAAGTGTTATAAACAATACTTGATCTTGAAAACAGACTAAGTCATGACAGATTAATTCATAAAATATTCCTCAATTTTCAATTTTATACAACTAGTACAGAACCATGTTCCTACTCCCCGTTTCTGTGAAGGTGAATTGAAATATCTAGAGGGACTCCATGCAGCTTCGGGCAGAGCATCTTGTGGCTCTGCTACGCTCATGTTGAGTCGTGGGCTCTTGTCTTTTACACCTCAGCCTCCTCCTGGCTCCTTCAGATCACACCTTGGCATCCTCTCCCAGGTAGAAAAAGTTGGAGATCTTCTCTGGGAACAGCATCTTAGTGACATTGCCTCTCACTCTAGTGTGCGCAGCCATGAAATCCGTGGGGTTTGTACCAATTTCCCTTGGAACCCCAGGGATTCTATCTCCACATTAATATTTCTTCTCCAAATATAGTGTGGCTACATAAATAAAGGATACGGAAAATGTAAGCCATTTCTTATCTCCATAAATAATTGCTTTTCTCTAACCCTTTTCCCCATAATAGGTAGAATCAGTGTCCACATTCAGACTTAAAAACTGTAAGTGACCCTGGCTCCCCATCTCAATTCCTTAAACATTAGCTAATCAGCATACTTCATGGTTAGCTGTGGTAATCCTCCCTGTGCTCTCATTTCTGAATAATTTTACCCCTTGATTGGCTTTCCAGTAGCCAAGCCTGATCACGGAGTCCTGGCCCCTCATGCATTTCAGTTTTATTGCTGGTTTATTTTACTCCTTACTCAGTTTTCACAGCATTGTGCCTTTCAGAATATGTTTTGAACACTACCTGAGGAATGTAAACTATCCCATAATGGAGTGGTTGTGAGTGGCTTGCCCAATAGTTACTCTGCCAACATGCAGAATGATGTCACACTGTCCCCACCCACGTCAGTCTTCCCTGCTTCTGCACACATGCCTCCAAACCACTGTAATAAAACAGCTGCATCCATCATTGGACCCCTTAAAGCCTGTTGTCCTTCTGTCCTCTCCATATCTATCCATTATCTACCGTGACATGACAAGTACCAGGAAGTTCTCCTTTTCATCATTGCACGGTAGCATTAGTACGAGATGTGAGGCACAGCATTGGGAAGATACAGGATGATGAATGCTTAGACTGGCCTAGGAACAAGTATAAAATCCTAGCTAAATCTCAAGTGATAGCCAAGGGTGATGGTACAGGCCTGTAATTAATTCTAGCATTTGGGTAGCTCAGTCAGGAGCGTTGCCGTGAGTTTGAGGCTAAGCTAGCCTGATGATGAGACACTGTCTCCAAAAGACAAGCATAAAAAACACAAAATCCCTCAAGTGTTTATGCAAATATGATAGCATGTTGAGTACCTGACATCACACCCTACTTGTTGTATTGTAAGTGTCTGATGATGTCACATTCCTGGTTATTAACCTATACGAAGATTGTCTCTTCATCAATATATTTTTAAAATTTTGTTCCTGAAAACATACAGCCCTCCACTGACTATGTTAAATTCCCAAATCCCTCAGTCAATTGGAGTAATATAATTCTGTTATGCATGTCAATTTTGTACGATGAATTGACAATTTAATAAGGCCACAAAAGAGTAGAAACGGGGCTTGAAAAATGACTCAACAGCTAAGAATGCTGCAGAAGACCCAAGTTCAGTTCCCAGCACCCACATCAGGCCAGTCACAACCACCTGTAACTCAAGTTCCAAACACATTCGGGCACTCTCACACACATGGAACACACAAATTGTTGCGGTAATGCCCGTGTTACTGTAACCCATTCACCATGTCCGAGCGAGGGGCTGTGGATTAAAATAAGAGACAAGAGACAGCGAGTCATTTGCCACAGCAGAATACTGAATGCCAAATGCCATTTATTGAAGGAGGGAGGAGCCTTAAATACAGGCTTACAGCACAATGGAGGATCCCCAGAGGGCAGAAGTTTGCTACCCAATATTCTATATTCTTGCATCTAAGCTGTTTACACCAAATGCAGGATACAGGAACAAAGAACCTCTGGTGATCATTCAGTAAGAAGGAAATCGGCAGGGAATCAGCATAGGGAGGACATCTGGTCAAGGTCGGCAAGCAGGCAACAGTTTACTCAAATATGGGGAGCCAGGGCCCTACAACAAATAATCATTTTTAAATGGGTGGGGGAGAGAACTTCAATAGCAAATCAAAACCAATGAACTTTTATTGAATTCTTCCTAGGAGATTCGCAGAGGACTAGAGAACAATGTCAATGTTGAGTTACTGAATGCTTTACATAGCCACATGGTTAATAAGAGAATGTTAACCAAGGACCTGAAGCATGGCATGGTGATTCCTTCAATGTACAACAATCTGGGGCTTTTTATTAACCACTATCCCAATGGGGTAAGTTTCATTTATAAAATTTACATTTCCAAGTCATATTTTCCTGAATTTTGTTTCCTTGTTAGGATGTTCACAGAAATGATAAAAAATGTTTGTCAGTGTAACGCCAATGCTTGTATTATGATTTAAAACAAACTTGGCCTTGTAAAACTTCAATCCAATTGGTTCTTCCTAACAACCGCATGATTGGTAGTTAGGAGTCACTATGTATTAAAGGGTTTCTTACAAATAGTGAAATGCACACTGAAGAGTGTGGTGACTGCCCTGTGGTCACTCTTTGGACACTATGCTGACTATGGTAAACTGACAAAAGGGTCTCAGGGTTTTTTTTCCAACATTCAAATTTCCAGAAGAGAAAAAAATTCCAGTGATGCGGCAATACTATTTGTTATTCAGTAGACTTCATGACAGGCAATGGTGATTTTCATCCCTCTCTCAGAATTCATTTCAGAGCTAGTCAGAATTCTTTACACAATTCTTTGACCAATATTAGAAATAGTTTATAACTATTAATATTAAAGGATAAAAATAAAATCAGTAACTCAAATGAAGGAGATTCTTTGTCTTGGATCTCCAGAGATGCTTCTGATTGACTGGGGTTCTAAATTGTTCTGCTTTCTCCTTGACAGTACTCTGGTCTTAATCCACAGATAGCATCGGCACTCTGTGTGTAGGCCTGTAGGCTCTTTATGCTACACCTACTAGGTCCCCAGCATCAGCACTCAGCATGTAGGCTCTTTCCATCATACCTACTAGTACAATGGGAATGTGGAAATCGCCTTACTGTCCTAGCAATTAACGCTGGCTCTGATTTTTTTCTAATGATTGCAGGTTGTCACTGTAAACTGCGCTCGAGTCATCCACGGGAACCAGATTGCCACAAATGGTGTTGTCCACGTCATTGATCGAGTCCTGACGCAAATAGGTACCTCCATCCAAGACTTCCTCGAAGCAGAAGATGACCTGTCATCATTCAGAGTAAGAACCAGGGCAGATTCCCCTGAGTCGCTGAAAACCTTCCTTCCCTGGCCAGATCTGCAGAATGCAAAAGCGTTATTCAACAAATCTGGCAAACTGCTATAATACATTCCATAAAATAACCATTTCTGCTTCACAAAGGAGATGCCACCCCATATAAAGTAATAATACATATTTGGACATGGTGATAAAGGAAGGCTGGGTGTGTGATGACAGTATGTTTGGTGTCTTTAGAACGTGTCAATTCAGTGGCTGTACATGTTGCTGGATTTGCTGTAGTCGGAAAACACTGGCAGACTTTCCTTTCTAGCCAACAGTTTGAGAAAAACTGGGAAAGACTTCATTGGTTGGGCCCAAAAGTAATAATTTAACAGTCTAACATGAGCAAATGTCTCTGGTGAAGCTGTCAACTCCTTCTGCTATCCTAGGCCAAGTGTGTGACAAGTTTCCTTAGGCTTTGCGATGCAGATCCTCTGAAAGCCATTTGTGTTTCAGGCTGCTGCCATCACCTCCGACCTATTGGAATCCCTTGGAAGAGACGGTCACTTCACACTCTTTGCTCCCACCAATGAAGCATTTGAGAAACTCCCACGGGGAGTCCTAGAAAGGATCATGGGAGACAAAGTGGCTTCTGAAGGTAGGAAAATGTCTTCCTCTCCCAGAGACCTAGGATGAAGGCAAAGAAACAAGACCAGTTACTGCCAATAATGGCAGCTGTGAAAGAAAAGACCAGAAGTGTTTAATGTGAGGTGCTCTAGAAAACATCATTTAAAAGATTTAAAGAACAACCAAGTATTATTCTCAATAGAAACAGCTGCAAGGTTTGGTGTTGTTTCCAAGCAAATAAGCTATAGAGGCTGTGAAAGGTTAATAAGAGACTGGAGAGACGACTCAGCAGTTAAGATCATTGGCTGCTCTTGAGGAGGACCTGCGGTCGACTCCCAGTACCCACACGAATCCAGAGGAAATGACTCCCTCTTCTGGCCTCTGTAGGCACCAGGCATGCATGTGGTGCATGAATATACATGCAGGCAAGCACTCATATTATTACAACAAAATAAATAATCTTTTTTAAAATTAAAAAGAAAGATTAATCCAGTGTGGGAGAGTAATATTAGGTTTGATTTTAATATGGAATGCATATTATATAATACTTTTGACTCTAAATATATGCTACAAGTTATAACTGAACAGAGAATGTTATATGGTTCTCCTTGGCTACCACACATTGACTCACAAATGTATTTGGGTCCTTTCCAGCCTCCCTTTCAACAGCCAAATAGGTTTTGCAGTGTGATAACAAATTTTATATACTCAATCTCCAAATACGTTTATCCAAATAAAGCTGACAAACTTTGAGGATGTAAGTCTCAATATAACAGAGTCAAGGGGCAGATCCCTCTAGATGTATTTTTTAGATGGCTAAATATCTGCATTTTCTAGGTGTTGTCTTGAGGGAATGGCTTACCTTGCCCTTAGGTTTTAGAACTAGTTTGCAAATCATGAATGGTCTTTTGGAAGTGGCTAATGCAGCATTCTGTTTGAGTGTTTTAGAACAGACTTGGGTAACAAATAACTTCATAAAACCAGCTAAAAGACTTGGTCTCTTTTTTCTTTTGTTTTCCTGATGCTGCAAAAATTATTTTGGAAGCTCATATTATCTCTCCCTCCTTTCTAATCAGCTAATCTGTTTGTTTTGCAGCAATGATTTAAAACACCCACCTTCCTAGAACATGTATAGTTAAGATTTTAATATCTCAAGTCTTACATTTCTGTCATATTTCCTTGGTGAATTTAGCTCCATGATGAAATGCATAATTTAAGGGTCAAATGTTATTTCCCTTGGCCAGAAGTTGACTCCCCTCCCCTCTTCTCTCCCCAGCTCTCTTGAAGTACCACATCCTAAATACTCTCCAGTGTTCTGAGGCTATTACAGGAGGAGCTGTGTTCGAGACCATGGAAGGAAACACAATTGAGATCGGATGCGAAGGGGACAGCATCTCCATTAATGGAATTAAGATGGTGAACAAGAAAGACATCGTGACTAAGAATGGTGTCATCCACCTGATTGACGAAGTCCTCATCCCTGATTCTGGTGAGCAGGGCCCCATTTCCACCACTTGACTTGCCAGTTGAGGTATTTGGAAAGTAAGCCCATGAAGACCTAACGAGCAGTCTAAAAGAGCACAAACAGTAAACTGGCTGTGTGCTCGCCAAATGCTGACTCCAAGGCCTGTGCAGTCATGGGAAGCCCGTGCAGGACCTTGGCACAGTATCTAGACTTTATACAAGGTTTCCTCACTGCTAGTGTGTTTCTTGGCAACAAAGAGAGAGAGAGTGATGGTAGACTTTGGGTAAAAGAAAGAGCATGTCACCCACAGTGCAGAAAGAGCTGAAAGGTAAGTAATAGAGGATTAAAGAAAACTACACTAGGAAGACAGAGAGAAAAATTCCTTTGAAAATTATTTGTGCTGATCAAGCCCCTCCTATGGAAACTCGAACCTTCATACTAAGGCAGGGTAGGACGTTTGACTAGATTGACACTCAAGTAAATAGCTTCCAAGAGTAGAAAAGAGCCAGGCATTGATTTACGAAAGCTGGGATGAGGATCATAACAATGACGACATTGTTGAGATGGCAATGGTTTATTTTACAGCCAAACAAGTCATTGAGTTGGCTGGGAAACAGCAAACCACTTTCACGGACCTGGTGGCCCAGTTGGGCTTGGCGTCCTCTCTGAAGCCAGATGGGGAGTACACTTTGTTAGCACCTGTGAACAACGCGTTCTCTGGTATGTGCCGGGTTCTGATCCTGCTTCCTACCCAGGGGACAGACTTTCTTCATAGTGTTTGTACTCAGTAAGAAAGAACAGATATTTTAGAAAATGTTGGTTAGATTTCGCAGTCTGGAAGACATAGGTATCAAGTTATAAGTGCATAAAAACCAGAGACGATTACTTCCGGATCATGATGGGAAGTGTGTTTTTCATGCAGTTATTGCTACCCACTGACAATATTTAGAACACATGCTGAGATCTGTTCTAAAGACTTATTTCACAGGGAAATATAAAAGTTGTGAGAAAAAGTTTAGTGAACAAAAATCAAACATTAATGTTTTTAAAATACCAAGTTGTAATATATGAAATTATTAATTAGAGATATTAGAGTTTCTAGAAATACTGTATCTCCCTTAGATTAATAATGTACCTATGCTCTGGTACTAAGCCACATTTTAGAGTCTGTGTGTTTTGATCCCTTGACCAGCAATAAGCATGAACTTATAAATGACTCATCAACAGTCACTCATGTGACTGATGGACACCTAATTGTCAGGAAAAAAAAGAAAGAAAGAAAAAACAAAACAAACAAATAAAAACTTTGGCCACTGTAAAGATTTAGATTTTGCCAATGACCATCATGGAAGTAAATAGTCCCTATGTAGATGGAGCCATTGTTTGCCCAATAAGAACTTCATAGAGATCGTTTGGGGTGATAGGTCAGTTTGTACTGGCAGACGGCCTTGCTAGCATTGGGTACACAGCTGACGCCTTTACAATGTGAATGAGGGGTGTGCATGAACAGCATTAGAGACTGCCCATTCTCCGGTTTCTCTTCCAGCCATGTTATCCATACACAATAAAGTTTCCTCCTAATGAATTTATTCACAGATGACACTCTGAGCATGGATCAGCGCCTCCTTAAGCTAATTCTACAAAATCACATATTGAAAGTTAAGGTTGGCCTTAGCGACCTCTACAATGGACAGATACTGGAGACCATTGGAGGCAAACAACTCCGAGTCTTCGTGTATCGCACGGTAAGTGGGTTGGACCAGGATGGAAAGTGTATCTACACTGGCCTGAATGTCACACGGCATGTACTGGTCAAAGAGCCATACGAATGTTCCTCAGACCTTTATAAATGTGATTATAAAATTTAATGTTCATATGATCAGAGATGAGGACAGCTCGGAGAAAGATAGTTAGGAGAGCGTACCAATGTGCTGTGTATGACAGCTAATCAGCCTTTGTTTCAGTTAACAAGTACCTATGTTCTGAAATACTCATTTATATTCGCAAAGATTCCTGATAAGGCATTTGCCTTGTAGAATCCTTTGTAGTTTGTAAGACAGATGTCATGTTGAGTCAAAGGTGTAGTGTATCCCCTATTGTGGTATCTCCATTCAATAACGGAATTTCATTTGAATGATTTTCAAGATGAATTTGTAAAAGGACCATACGGATTTCTGGATCCTATTAAATGAATTGAAAGTACTATATCCTGCAGAGAATTTCCTGGAACCATTGACTGTCAGAATTACAGTGTAGCCAAAAGGCTTCGTGGGTAGGGAAGCCTTACCTAGAGACCGAAGTGGCCCATGGTGGCCCTTCACTAAGGTATCATGATGGCAAGGCACACATTTTAAATAAGTCAGTAAATTAACTTCACTCTCAATTATACATGTACATATATTAAATTACACATATACACACATTGAAGCATACATATGCATATAGTAAATTATATATATACACACATTAAATTATAGTTCTGCATACATTAAATTGTATATGCACATATATTAAATTAAGCACATACATTTATTAATTTTTTTAAAAAGCTGGAAATAAATGAAGAACTAGACACATAACTGATTGGTCTAACTGTCAAGAAAATGTAGTAAATGTGAGGATTACAAGAAGCACTGAATTTTGGAATATTTATAGCTAATATGAACATAAAGAGTGTGCAGAGCAGCTAACCATGAAACAGGATGACAGAAAGAAAACAGGAGTAGAATTGTCTGCAAAGTCTTCAGCCTGCTGACAGAGTGCACAGGTCTGAGGCATAAGGTAGCTTGGCTTGTGGTAGGACTGGATGAGAAGGGCCCAGGGAAGTCACAAGACATCACACACAAGAGAGAAGCTGTTTTCTCTGGCCTCATCTTCCACTGACCGCTTGGAAGGGCTAGCTCAGATCAAGTACACAAAAGGGCATCATGGGTCTTTCTTCCCCCACTAGGCCATCTGCATTGAGAACTCATGTATGGTGAGAGGAAGCAAGCAGGGGAGGAATGGCGCCATTCACATATTCCGAGAGATCATCCAACCAGCAGAGAAATCCCTGCATGAAAAACTGAGGCAGGATAAGCGCTTTAGGTAAGTCTACCGGCTGCCCCTGCACAAAAGAATGAGTCGTGTCGGTGCTATCCTGAGAAGCCTCCAGCTTATAGTATTGCTTACTCCAATGATACGTCGGCAACACAGCCCTGACAGCCAAGGCTGGGGAAGATGATGGAAGAAGGAAGGAAGGATTGTAGGAGCCAGAGGACCAGGGTGTCTGCTGTGAGACAGTGCCTTCTGTGTATGTCAGGGACGCTCACTCATAACAACAGTGTGCTCACCTAAATAAGACCTTCACAATGACAGTCCCAGGTGACACATCAGCATGAAGGGCAGAACTTTCACAAGGCTGCACCCCTAGACTGGGAAGCACAGGCAATTAATGGCTGGGGAGAGAGGGAGAATCAACCTTCTGCACTGAGGAGCCATATAACAGGTTATCTAACCCCATTCCAGGCCTAAACACGTGTACATATCAGCCACACTAACCGGACTCACCAGGCTGTGTTTATATATATATGTGTGTGTGTGTGTGTGTGTGTGTGTGTGTGTGTGTGTGTGTGTGTGCGCACGCGCATGTGAGAATATTTAAGGGACGGGAGGTCATGAGTTTGAAGAGCCAGTGGAGGCGGCAACACAGGAGGTGTTAGAGGGGGAGATGGACAGGTAAAACTGATGTAAACACAGTTCTCAGGGATGAAATTCCAAAAGGAATCTAAAAAATTAAAGTGAAAAAATACATACAAATGTTTTAAAAATCAATACATGTTTTCAGAGCTATTTGGTCTGTTCCTGGGGAATCATAGCTTGATTTGGTGGTTGGAAAAAGTCTAATAGTCTGATTTACTCCTGAGATTTTTCTTATAATTGTTTCTTTAAAAATGATAACATAAAAAAACCTCTTCAATAAAATATCAAGTGAAACAAAAGTTTTGTGTCCCATAAAATGTGACTTCAATAATTTTGTAAGAAAAACAGAGGTGTAGAAATTTATAAATTATTCCAATCATTTCCCATGTTAGAAATCTTACTTTACAGGGAGATTACATTTAAACACATGAAAATGTGTGAGGTGGTCTGTCAGTTTCCACAACACGTGGATTTCACCCTGCTCTGTACAGTGTGGTTGAGTGAACTTACACCTAACACACAGTAAATTCAATGCCCGTTCTCTGTGCTCAGCATCTTCCTCAGCCTCCTGGAAGCTGCAGACTTGAAAGATCTCCTATCACAGCCCGGAGACTGGACGCTGTTTGCACCGACCAATGAGGCCTTCAAGGGGATGACAAATGAAGAAAGGGAGATTCTTATTGGTGAGTAGTGGCAAGTGGCAGACATTGACACGTCAAATTAAGAACCTTGGCATTCTCCAGCTTTTCTACCCGTATTTAAGGAAAGAAAAGAAAGCCCCACCTCTACACCCCTGGTTCACTTAACCACTTTTGGTTTCCTTTAACCTACTTGGGATATGAGGAGAGTCATTCATTAATGTTTATTCATAAACTGTTTACTGTCATAACATAATTTATTGAAAGACACACAATTGTATGGTATAAAAGGGAACTGTCATAATTTCAAGACTAATTGGTATAGTTTGAGTTGATTGAAATGACTGATGTTTTGATAAAGCATTGGCATCGGCTTGAGAAAACTTTGACATTGTGAGAAGACAGAGAACTGGAAAAACAGAAAACAAAATGTTTTATTCCTCAGTCTTGTATCGAAATGTCAGAAAAGCAGCGTATTATTAAATAAACATCTGTCTTTTCCTGCAGGAAATAAAAATGCTCTCCAAAACATCATTCTTTATCACCTGACGCCAGGGGTTTATATTGGAAAGGGCTTTGAACCTGGAGTCACTAACATCCTGAAGACCACACAGGGAAGCAAAATCTATGTGAAAGGAGTAAGTTACCACAAGGGGTTTATAAAGTGCTTATCATTATTAAGTGGTTTCCATATAGTTTCTCCTTAACATCACCCCTTATTTTGAAAGGTAAATGAGACGCTTCTGGTGAATGAGTTGAAGTCCAAAGAATCTGACATCATGACAACAAACGGTGTCATTCACGTCGTGGACAAACTCCTCTATCCAGCAGGTCTGTACTGATTGAACATATTGATGGACTAGGGCTGTTCAACATAGACTTAGTTTTTATCACCCATTTTCTTACCATATCCATTGAATATTTATCTCCACAGACATTCCAGTTGGAAACGATCAGCTCTTGGAAATACTGAACAAACTGATAAAATACATCCAAATCAAGGTAGAGAATGCTGTTGGGTTTTATTTCTGGTATGTTGAGCAGGTGTTGTAGGGTTAATATAAAAAACTAGAAATTAGTTCAGCAGAGTATTAGTATAGCTTTAGTATAATGTAGAAAACAGGAAAAAATACAGCATAACACATATACTTAGCAGTGGATTAATTATTTTATGATCTTAAATTAATTAGTAACAGACCTGATGGTTTTGTAGCGCCGACCTGACTTCATCTCTATAGAGTCGCCGTAGCTGTTCTCATTTTAGCTAGAATTACAGTGTCTTTGGCGTGCAATACATTTTATGTTACTAAACACAAACATTTATTTTTAGTTTGTTCGTGGCAGCACCTTCAAAGAAATCCCCATGACTGTCTACAGTAAGTACACGAACAGCTTGGGCTACAAATGGGGCTGATGAGCAAACAAAAAAGGAAAGCATCTCTTTGTGGATACAAAGACTGCTGATAATCTGGTATTTAGAATTCCAAATCCTGTGGAACTCATTGTCCTTCAAACAGGGCTTGAGATCTGGACAAGGCCTCACAGGCTTGGTCACACCCTCCAATTCTGTAGAACCACTTCTCTTCTAATTGGAAACGGGAGTGGCGTGCACTAGGATGAGGGAAAATAAATGAAAAGGGCATAGGAAAGGACAGGTTGCTAGAAGACACTCCAGAGCTATCTGGGGATGTTAATGAGTGGGCACAAGGATAGAATCGCAAAGGACTGTCAGTCATCCTGCCCTGGGCCTAAGCTATGCATGGGAAGATGTGCAGACAAGTCCTAATTCCTATGAAATGCTGGTTCAAAAACAACCACATCCAAAACTGGACAAAGGAACCCCAAGTCTACTAAGTGATTGTTTTTAATCCCCTACACTACCAGATTATCAAGATCAAAGTTCAACTACTTAACAATGGCAAAAGGCATTCCGCGCTCATCATAAATGCTGCTGTCAATCATCAAATAACTTCTTCATTATGGTACCCTGCCCTTCCCCTCCCCCCCTCCCGCCTCCACCTTTCTTTCACTGTAGCTTTTAAAGCTGAAGTTCTTTTCATTTTGTTTTGGCTCTTTCACCAAGCAGTCAAGTATGCTAAAACGTTACTCATTGTTATTCTGACTAGAAATTTATTCTACTTTATATCACGGACATTCAGCTATCTAATTATGAACATTTTCCTTAAAATTAATGCTAGACATGAAAAAGGAAGAAAGTCAATACCTGGAGCAAAACAAAATGTCTGCTTCTCCCCCTGATGTTACTTCTGCAATCCCGGGGCCAGGCCCCAGAGATTGTCTCAGGGATTCCATCCCACTGGAATCATGATGATTTATCATGCTGTAAATTCCAGCCACGGAAAAACAAACCTTATAACAAAGAGAGGAGTCTCCATGGCCTCCATCCATCAGATGTGTGACTCCCCATGCTATAAATCTTTACAAAAATATTGTTTTTCTTTCCTACTTTATCCATATCAGTTCCACTATTGGCAACATTATTTTGCTTATAATGAACCAGAATACTGTTATAGTATTACATGAATTATGTTTGCAAAATTATGTGAATCTAGTAACTTGCCAGCCCACTCAGCAGCCGTAAGTAGCTCTGGGGTTTCCATCCCTGTGTGGGCTGTTGCAAATAGAGATGCAGGCCAGTTAAAGCAAGGATTCCACTATCAGGTTTATTTGTTGTCTTGTCTCTAATATTTCTTTGGTTTTGTTGGTACTTATTTTTCTTGTCCCCCTAAAATACCACACATTTTAAATTTTCATCTGGGAGCACACTTTGTTGTAAGTTGTTAAACACAAAATATTTTATGTAGAGAAGAACAGAAATCAGGAAATCTTTAGACCAGTGGTCCAAATGATTTAAGCCTTTGCAAAAGCAAAACTAGCAACCAACTCAAGATCCTAACATTCAAATTGCTCAGCACCGTGCTACACTTTTAAAAGTGATTAATTATTCCATGTGAACAATAGCAACAGAGATCTCTGTGTGCTCCGGGGAAAGAGTCCTGTGCCAGCAGAACCACTTGTGAAATCAAGAATTGAAAACGCAGATTTGACACATCTTAGAGTTTTATAATTTGAGTTTTCAAGAGATGACCTATGGTTGGAAAATAGTTCCCATAGAGGCCTAGCACACAATTCAAAGGGTCCACACAGCTTAGCATGTGTGAGCAAGGGCTGAGACCAGCAGAAGCACATGCTGTGCTGCTGACTTTCTGTTACACTTGTGTTGGCATTGAAGTTGACACTAGGGTTGAAATCTTCTACTAGGGTCATCTTTCATGGCTTCTACTTAGGAATGACAAGAAGCCTGTAGCTCTAATGACCTGCCTCATCCAGGTAACACTGCACAGCTGAAATCCATGGTAACTTCACTCAGGAGGTGATGTACATTCACCTTTACGTGGAACACTACCTTAAAATTATTGTAATGAGGCTAGAAATTAAATGGCAACCACATCATATTTGTTGCAGAAAGCTCATGACTTCCTGGCTGAAATTTATTCCCATCTAGACTTGTGAATTATCTTCCATATTTTCTTTTCTATACCCAACGCATGGGAGTATTCCAAGGGTCTTTTTCTTTCCATATCCATCTTTTAATTGAGAAAGAATCTGACAATGCAATTTGAGAGATTGTGAATTGCATGGAATTAATCATGTTTATTTGTCTTCTGTTGCCACACAGCCAGTCTTTTCAAGAAGCACAAAGGGAAGTCAGAGTGTTAGTGATGCGGTTCAGAGTGGTAGAGTTCTAGGTAGGATGCGTCATTTAGTTAGCGCTTCCCCCCTCTGGACCATAGTCAAGTCACTGGCCTGCAGGATTCAGCATCTGGACACGAGAAGACATTAATGTGCTGTGAATATTTCCTGTGGTTGCCTGAACCTAGCACCATAGCTGATAACACCATAGAAAGACCAAAAGGGACAACTTCATTTGAGTTGTTTCTATGTAAACTTCGTTCATGCTCCACTTTCTATATTTTCAGCCACTAAAATTATAACCAAACTCGTGGAACCAAAAATTAAAGTCATTCAAGGCAGTCTTCAGCCTATTACCAAAACTGAAGGTAAAAACCAATATTCTCCATGGTTCCTTCCACTCTGAAAAAAAAAATACCATGTAATCAACTCATTTCTCTGAATATACCTACATTCTTTTTGAAACTAACATGCTAAATATTTCTTTACAAATGGCATGCTTGTGTAATTGCAGATTGTGGAGTGCAACATTTTTTTAATCAAAGTAGATGGTGCATCCCTAATATTTTCAGTACATTTGCTTGTATTTATTTTCATTTAATTGAAGTTGCGTCAACACTAGTACCCAGATAATCACATAACAAATTAATCTTAATCAGTTTTGCTGTAGATTCCTTCAGGAAACACACTTTGTGTAGCTTTATTTCCAACTACCACCACACAATCTCTTTTATGCCATTAAAATTTTTTCAAAAATATACAGGCATTTTTTCCAGTGAGCAACCTAAGAGGGTATAGAAAGTGTACATTAATGAAAGCATTAAATATTACAAACAGACATGATATACATTAAAACTTAGATTGCCAAAACAGAAAAAGAAACAGTGTTGTTTAGTGAGCCAAACTCTGGACCTACATTTCAACTCTGAACATATTTTATATACATACATAGTAAATAAATACCTCTCATATTTCCAATGTCACTTTTCTCTCTCTCTCTACTTAATGTTAGCTGACATCACCCTCTTGAATATTACCTTGACTTCACACGTTTTTATTATCACTTAGACCAAACTTAAGGACCAGTGTCCACGTTTACGCATGTTGCGGCAGTGATTTGCCACAAAGAACACACTTGTGTTGTCTTTCTTCCATGAGAAAGATGAAAACAGTCTTTCAAAGGAGGGGCAGATTACGCCTTTCACTGAATCTTCGGAACACTGTTGTTCTGATTACTCTTGGGTTTGGGTTTGTTTTTCATTCTGTGGCATGAGATGGCAACATAAATTACATGTGTCTCTTCCCTTTAAAGTAACTCTAACTTAAACTCATTGAAAACACAAGGTTAATTCTCAGCCTGGCTAGCTATGGATATCATTCATTCTTGAGCCTACAGTTGAGTTATTCTTAAAAAAATCTGTGCTTAGCTTTTTTAAAAAAATAATTTCAATCATTTCATTGTTTTCTACCCATTGATGAGGAGAAATCGGGGTTTTAAGTAGAAATTAAATTTAAAGTGTTTGGCTAGTCATATATTGATCATGCCAGTGAAAAATGATCAACTGATTTTAGCCAAAGACATTGGTTTCTTTTTAAAAAAAATCATAGTCAATAAAATGTCACTATAACTGATACACAGCTTCCCAAACTGAAGTCATTCACATGTGCCATGTTCCTGTTTTCAAGGACTCTTCTCCTTCCGTGCTTCTTCATTTAACTCATACATCCTCCCAGTGTTTGTCAGCAGGGTTCTGTACGTCATTCTGTCTTCAGTTGGGAGCAGCCTTGAGCATCAGTCTCCCTGGGTTCTTCCTCATTATGATCTGGGTGGGACTGGGGCTCATCTCATCTGTAAATATTCTTCAATGTAAAACGGGACAGTGAACGCCAGTGTAGCATAGCAGAAGAAACAAAAGCCCCCCAGCAAACATCCGCAGTTCCCATTCACTACTTCATTCCCTTTTCAGTGTTTGTGAATTCATTGATGCTTTTTGAGTTTTTACTAAACGCATCAGAGTCCAAGACATAATTTTAGAATTTTTTTGTCAAAAAGACACTAAACCAAACTTTGGAATTAAGAGTAAGTCAGTTAAAATTGAACAAATAGTCACTGTGCTAGATGTTTTTCTAAGTTATCATCTTAAATGTACAGAAAAGAAATGTTTACTAAAACTCCTTCCTTTGTAGTAATATCTAATAACAAAAGGTGCTTCCAGAATTTCAATTTGGCTTTTCTAAAGAAAAAAGATCCTTAGACACAGTGCTAACTCATTTCCTTGTCTTGAATCATTGTGCAAACTCCCTTTTAAGGATTACTGCATGTTAGAAACTATTCCTACCCTTTATGTTAGCCATCCATGTTGGGCTCACATATAAAATATTATGGCTTGAAATACTTATGTTTTCTAAAGAACGGTTTTCTCTCTCTCATTTATTTCTTTTACTTAGTTCTGGGTAATGGTGTACTTTGATGATTTCTCAACAAACAAATCAATCCTCTCAAAGATAATCAATTATAACTCCATTCAGCTATTGAAAAGTGCAAGTTAAATGTACTGAACTGAATAATTCTCACTCCTCTATAAAACATCCCTGATTGACTAATGTAGCAGTAAGCTTTCTAACATTCAAACTGATTTTCTCTGGGAACAAAATCATTTTGCAAGGCAAATGCAACCCACTGTGCATTTGAAGGGCTGCATAACTGTTAGTGAGTTGGTGTTGCTGTTTGCATCCCTCTCTTAGTCAAGGTAAGTGCTCAAGTCAGCTTTTCTATAAAACCTAAAATGCAGCATCTTCAAGGTAAGTATATTAGATTTTTTTCATGTTCAGTTGTATGTTCTTATGTAAAAATATAAGGTCATGAGTGATAAAAAATTGAAATCTTTTAGTAAGGATTGGCAGATGCTATCCTACTGCAAAGTGTGATTTAAACCAGTTGTCACTTGAGCAATCTGTAATGTTGTTTTGTTTCCCAGAGAAAGCCACATAAAATACTTCGTGCGATCATACCTTACACCCACTAACAGGGATGCCGGTGTGCGCAGCTTGCTCGCGCATCACCATAAATGCTAAAGCGGGTGGGTGGGTGGGTGGAGCGGCAGCCGAATCATTTGTTTTCTTAAATCGTATCTAGCCTAAAGATAACAGGAAATGTTTAAAACTGGTTTCATAAAACCAGAAAGACTGAAATCTGAACAACAAGAAATGTGGAAATAAACTTCTTATTTGGACAAATGTAAGGGGCTGCGGTAAAGCACTAATCTGTCTCCTAAACTAATGTCTCAGGACCTGCCATGACCAAGATCCACATTGAAGGTGACCCTGACTTCAGACTGATTAAGGAAGGCGAAACAGTGACAGAAGTGATCCATGGAGGTACGCCTTGTGCTTTTCTTTACGCCTTCATGGTGTCCTCGTGACATTTTAAAATAGAGTTGGTTTAGAGTGATCAACCAGCTGATTTTCTCTTGATTTTCGTTTTACCCACGCATTTTACTAGGTCTGAGGTCTTGCTAGCTAGTCAGGGAGAGAGTGTAGCTTATTTTTAAGTGGGCTCAGCCATAGTTTAATAATTAAGCCCCCTGGCCACTTCTTATGAATATGCAAATGGTAACCATGAAGTATAATGATTACAATAATGTAAACACAAAAAGACACATTGTTTTCAGAACAGAAAGGGGTTGGTGGTTCTGTGAGACTCTGGTGATACTGGCTGTTGAGATGGGTCAGTAGGGAAAGACAGCTTCCCCCAACTTTGACATCTGAGCTAGATCCCAGAGTCCCACATGGTAAAAGGATCCAACTGTCTTCTGACCTACATGGACACACCATAGCTTACACACGCACACACTAAAACAAAAATGTAATCAACATTTTAGGGCCTGCACTAACAAGTCAGCACTAGATTTTATTGTAAGGTTTCCTTTCCAATGGCAGACTCAGCTTGCCAGCCAACCCTCCCACTCACCTGAGACCCAAGAGTTGCCCAGACTGGTCAGAAGATATTTACAGTCTGTTCCAACAATGGCTACAATTGATTCTTAAACAAGAGTGTTGTAAGAAACACATCCTTGATTAAAATCTCCAGCTCTGGGTGGTAGAAACACTGTAAGAGGTAGGTAAATCACAAGTTGTTTTCTTTCTCTGCCTTCAGAGCCAGTCATTAAAAAGTACACCAAAATCATAGATGGGGTTCCTGTTGAAATAACTGAAAAACAGACCCGGGAAGAACGAATCATTACAGGTAATTGTTAATTCCATACATGAGCGGTACTCACATTATAAACACAAGTTATACTAACCCTAAAATATTGAATTACATAAACTTAGTCTTTGTCATGGAGACTATTAAAGTTACTGTTTCCCATTTTCTTTTTGCAAAAAAAAAGAATATTCTAATTGTGTTACCTATTACTCAAAGACTTTTTTGTAGATCTGTCCATAACATGCATTGTTACTCTGTGTACACATATGTGCTTTATGATATTCTGCCTTTAGTTTATAGCTTGTCACTGAGTTATTGAATACTAAGAGGAATTTCCTTTGGGGTTCCATTAATGTTAAAATCTATACATCTACATACCGAGATGTATGAGTCTATCTAAACCGGTCGACAAATTCACTAAATTTTGTACAAGACTCACATCTATGAATTAAGCTAAAATTTTAAATTTAGTATCTTATATATTTTATTTAAACATTCTGCAAACACAGTCCGTGCCTCGTATTTTACAATGAGCTTCGCTGGAGCACAGCCATGTCCATCACCAGCATAGCGCCTCTGGCTGTGCTTGCTCTAGGTTGCTGAGCAGCAGCAGCACAGACCTTGTGGCCCTCACGGTCTAAAACCCTTTCTTTTCTGCCTTTCCAAAAGGAGTTTGAGCAGCCTTGTTTTTCCCTAGGTCCTGAGATAAAATACACCAGGATTTCTACAGGAGGTGGAGGAACAGAGGAGACGCTGCAGAAATTTCTACAAAAAGGTCAGTACGTCTGGAAAAGCGAGAGTGTGGCACTGAGCCACCTGTCCCCTTGAAGGCCTAGAGTATGCTGTCTGTGCCACCTTGTCCTGGTGTTCATATTCCACACCAGCATATGGGGTCCTTCCAAAACTGGGGACAAGGCCAACAGTGGCCGTTGTGCAGATTGTTTCCTTGTCTACTGCTTAACGGCTGATGGAAACACTATACCCAAAGCCAACAACCAAAACTTAGACAGAGCTGAGATGTGGTCCGGAGCTCTTTACTGAGCGGATGGCAGTGTGTATCATGTCAAATTCCTTTCTATTGAGTGAACCAATTTCTGCTGTGAACATGTGTCCTCTCAGAGGTCTCCAAGGTCACAAAGTTCATTGAAGGTGGCGATGGTCACTTATTTGAAGATGAGGAGATTAAAAGACTGCTCCAGGGAGGTTAGTAAAACACAACTAACCCCTTAACAGGCGGTGGAGAAGGGCTTCAGCTTTTTAAAGACTGGGCATGCAGGCTGATCCTTTAATGAGATTTAAAAGACAGCGCAGTGAGCTGTCTTCAGCAAATTGACTGGCGTGTGTAAGTGGTGGCTCCCCTAAGGGATCACTGGTTAAACAGTCTTTAAAAAGTTTCATGGTGTAAAGTGGGGAGCAATGAATACTTTTTTGCCTTGACACAGAAAATTGGGCAGATATTTTGACTATGTGAAAAAGAGGAATGATTTTGCTAGCTGGCAGAGAAGCCTAAAATTTGAAAAAGCTTTTCATATTTCCAAAAATCGTATTCACTGTCCCCATGACAAAGACAGGCATGTTTGGGGAGTTCATAGGTGCGTAGTTAAGCGTAAATAGCTTTTAGCAACTTGCATTTCCAAAACTGCATTCTTACAAATGAATATGCATTCCTGCTTACTGTTTGAGTGATAATCTGTACTCAGGACTATATATTCTTCAGCATATAAAATTAATCTTTGATGTATGGAATGTTCTTGGTCTGTGGCATTAGATGGACTTACTTTCAAAAGAAAAAGAAAGGATTCAAAATATGCAAACTCTCAGTGATAGTTATTCAAACAAACAAAAATAGGAAATGTTTTAAAAATCATTTGGCTCATTGACAGCTAAATAAATGCATTTTTTGGTTCAATTTATTAACAACAAAACATCAGACTAAAATTATTCAGAGTACAAGTAAACAGATATCTACAACAAATATGCTTTTTACAGTATATTACAAATCAAGAAAGACACCCGAAATTTGAATAATTTAAAAATTATTAATTTAATAATTAATCTAAAATCCAGTTCAGATGGCTTTCTGCTTCTAATTTTTTTTAAAAAATTGTATCACTATGTCTAAGAAAATATAACTCCTCTTAAGATCTCATATATTTCTGGAAGTCATTTTTGTTTATTTTAATATAGATAACATCTCTTATATCATGTCTCTGGATTTGTAATAGTAAATTTTTATTCAACCAACACTGTATTTTTTTTTCAGTATGTATTCACGCATATCTGAAAAACACATGATTTCCTTTCAGAAGGCAGGGAGCCTATGGCATATTCTTAAGCCAAAATGAACCCAATGAGTCCTCGACAATGCAGTACAGGGCTCACTAAATAACTCTCCACCATAAAAACCTAGAGGGCCCTGAAACAAGAGTGAACACTGTGAAGTGTAAATTGAATTCTTTGTTTTTCTTCTTAACCCTTGCCATAGTCAGCAGCTTGGTGGAATGGCGGTGCTTTTTAGAGAATTACTTAAAACCTGCCCCGATTTATACTGTTTCATTCCCATAGGCTGAAACTGTGGGTAAGTGTGTTCCTCCTCCTTTAATTAATAAGACTCTGAAAGTTTTCTTTGAGATGGCACTTGACTAGTAAAGAATTGGTTCCTCCTCCCAGAATATATGTGCTACACTTCAGGAAAATGTTGTTTTCTCTTTAATTGATAGAGCTATTTCTATTTCTGTTTCTCTCGGAGTTCCTTTTACTTCTGTGGAGGTGAACTGCCCATAGATCTATAAGGCATGAGTTTCAAGAGTGCCACTTTAGAAGGTTTAGCAAAACATTTCTGGGGATTTCTCTTTTCTTAAAAAGGAGGATGTGGACCCGGGGAGGTGACTCCCAAGTAAAGAACATGCACTGCTCTCTCAAAGTACTGGGATTTGGTTCTCAGCACCCACAGAGCAGCCTTCAACTGCCTGTAACTCCAGTTCCTGGGGCTCTGATGCCCTCTTCTGGTCTCCACTGTCACTGCACACACATGATACATATAAACTCACACACATGAACACACACATAAATAATAAATACATTAATCTTTTTAAAGATCCACAATGTGCAATATCAACTAGTATATGGACCTTAACTGGAAAAGTTAGTGTTCTTTTTCTAGCTCTCTAAACATCAAGTTGCCACTGAGCCACAAACATCCCCTTGATGTCAGGTATCTGTTTCCTCTTTCACATCCACCTCTCCAAGAGTCACTTCCTAAAGCTCTTTCATTTTGAGAACCTTGAATGCAATCCCAGGCTCTGCATTTGATTATAATTTCCTTCTGAGGTATTTCTGAGCCTCATTGAACATTTCTAGTTTGGATGCTGTCGTAGTAGAATAATGATAACTGACAAATTTCATTGTCAGACACTACCAAATGTGTGTAAGGGAATCTGAAAGCAGTTGTTCGTTTGAAAAGAGGAACCTAGAAGGTTCTTCTTGATCCTGAAATCAATTTTGCAACTAGGTGGAATTTAATAAGCTCACTACAAACCATATCTTTATTCAATTTTTAAGGTTGCAGCCATCTCATTGTGATGATACTTTATAAATCATTATTTCATTATCAAATAAAGCCGTAGTTAAAGAAAATGTGTACTTGACATGAATGACTTAGACTTTATAATTCAAGGACATTTCCCACTTACCATCCAATCTCAAAAGGTTTTCTATGGTTCTGTGTTTAACTATAGTGCTAACATGATACAGCAAATGGTTACATGCCTTATGGACAACTGATGTGTTGGAAATGTGCTAAGATTCTTTAAAATGTAGGTTTTTTTCATTTGCTTGCTCTTGTACATCTTACATGATGCTTGCAAAAAAAAAAAACTGAAAAAAATTCCCAATAAAGAAAATCAGCTTTATTGCTGAATATTGATGATACATAGGAAATGAATAAGATTTTTTAAAGAAAAAAATGAAGTCAATCAGAAAAAAGAAACCACCACAGGAACCAATCAGTCTTTAATCCAAAATAACCTCAAAATGAAGATAAAATGTGACCTTGGGCTTACTAGATAGTCACACCAGGACTAACATATTAAAATGACTAGAGAATTATTTTTCAACTATAAAACACAAATCGTAAGAACACTTGTAACTCTTAAATATGAAAAATGTCAGGACTAGAGAGATGGTTCAGTGGCTAAGAGCACTGGCTGCTTTTCCAGAGGATCTGGTCTTGAGTTTAAGCACCTGCATGGCAGCTCACACCAGTCTAACTCTAGTTCAATGGGTTCTGCACCTCTGCTGCGCTGAGCAGACAGACACTAGGCATACATGTGGTGCATAGACATCCATGCGGGTAAAACACCCCTATACATAAAGTAAAAGAAAAATTAAAGAAAAAAATGAAAAGTTTTCTTACTAATAGCTTTTTTAATTTGTCAGTCAATGATTTCAAAGGATGGACAGTGGAATTAGGGGAAATGAACATTAGCACTCTTTCTTCCTTTCTTCCTTCCTTCCTTTCTCTCTCTCTCTCTCTCTCTCTCTCTCTCTCCCTTTCTTTCTTTCTTCCTTCCTTTCTCTCTCTCTCTTTCTCTTTCTTTCTTTCTTTCTTTATTGTTTGTTTGTTTGTTTTGTTCTAGTTTTTTTTGAGACTGGGTTTCTTTGTGTAGCCCTGGCTGTCCTGGAACTCACTTTGTAGACCAGGCTGGCCTTGAACTCATAGATATGCTTACCTCTGCCTCCTGAGTGCTGGGATTAAAGGTGTGCACCATCATGCCCAGCTTGACACACTTCTAAATTGCTTATTGGTCTCTAATGAGAATTTTACAGAGTCGTACATAGGACATACAGTAATTGAAATATGGGTAACTTTCTTGGAAGGTAGTGTTATTTTTTTTTGAAGTCAGCAATATGAAAGCCATTTATTCCATGCAAAAATGGCACAAATTAAGAGACTCCAAAAGACACAACAAAACATTGTGTTTTGGTGTACACCCACTGTGATGTGGGGGAAGCAGGTAACTTCTCCATCAGTGTAAAGTCCTAAGGACCACTAGGCTTACTACTACAATAACCACACATGTGAGCAATGGTTCCTTATACTTTATACTTTTGTCCTTGGTGATGGCCTCCTGATTTTACCTGAAATCTCAAAGCCTTTCTAACTACAAATCTTTCATTTTAGACACACCTGCAAAGAAGATACAAAGCAACAAAAGAGTTCAAGGTAAGTATATCAAATACGCTAACACATGTTTAACAGATTTTGCTACAATATAAATTACAGAGGAAAGTATTTAATGTAGCTTATTGAATTTTGGTTTTGGATAAACAGAAAATTTAGTGAGTTTTGATGAGTTTGTCGTGATAACTGTCTATGTTCTTTATTACTTGAAAGTAAAACAGATCTTAAAAGAATGGCAAATAGACTTGTGTAAATAGTTAAATGTATTGAACAGCTGAGTTAAATCAGAAAGAAATGCTGGGACTAGAGTGATGTCATCTCATCAGGTAACAGCACTGGCTGCTCTTACAGATGACCTAGGTTTGATTCCCATCACCCATATGATGACTCACAACCATCTGTTAACTCTAATTCAAGGGGATCTGGTGCCCTCTTCTGGCCTTTATGGGCACTGCCCACACATAGTGCACAGACATATACACAAACACTCATACACATAAAATTTAAACAAATAAAGAATATTTAAAAAAAAAAGAAATGAAATCCTTTCACATCAGAGCTGAGAACAGGTAGACCCAAATTCTTGTAAATATTACTTGTGTGAGTGGGTGTAGTTGAGATATAAGTGCTCATATAAGTACTTATATAATTTAATCCTCTATTATTTATATATCACATTTACAATACGATTTCTTCCATTTATGCCTATTTTCTAATACCTTCTCCTATGTTAGTAAACATTTCAAATTTTAAAACAGCAAAGATTTCCTTTGTAGGACTTACAAACGTAGAATTGAAAGTTTCTAATGATTATGATACACACTAATAATGAAATGAATTCACAGGATTCATAAATACAGTATATGAAAATATGACCTTAAGCTGACTCAGTATATAGAATGTTGACACTAAGTAATTAATTGCAAAATAATTTCATGTTTTTGTTTTCCATTTTTTTTCTCAACTTTTATTGATTCTCTGCGGATTTCACATTATGCCTCCCAATCCCACTTATCTCCCTTCCCCTGGCTTCTGCCCTCTGCCCATGCAACCTCCTTCCCAAAACGAAACAAAATTTAAAAGAAAAACCTAAAACCAACCAACCAAACAATAGCAACAACAACAAAAAAGAGTCTGGTTCGAGACCTCTGGCTTCTGCTACACTATTGTTAATGGGCGCTCACTGGGGCTCCTCTTGGATATGCTGCTGCTGTTGTCCAGTGTTGTGGAGATCCTGCAGGTTTGGATCTGCAGGTCCAGTCCTTCCACATGCTGCAACAGTTCATAGATGGGGTGGATGCTGGCGTGGGCCAACTCATAGCCCTGGTTCTGGGTCTGAGTGGTAGCTGGGTTGGTCAGCCCACCAGATTTCCCTCATCATCACTACCTAAGTGAGTTCTCCAGAACTGCCTCAGCTAGCTCACCCAAAGCAGCCTGCAGAAAGGAGTGGGGGCCAGTTCTCCTGTTCTCAGATCCCTAGATCCGACTCACGCTCATGCATACCACCAGGGCCAGTTCTACTGTTTTGCTCAGGCAAGGTGCAGTGCCCTCTTTTCTGACTGCTGCAGGGAGTATGGGGGAGAGGGGTCGGCTCTCCTGTTCTCACACCCTCAGGGCTGGCTCACCTGCACCCCTGAATTGCATATGTTTTAAATTATAAATTTATCATGAATTCTTATGGGCACACTAAACCACTTCAATTTTCCAGAGACTTCAAGTTTTATATTTTCATACACCTTTGATTAAGGCATAATGTTTATCTCACCATAAAGTGAAGATAGTACTCAGACCAACATGATCTAAATAAATATTATTGCAAGGAGCAATGGTCGCTTTTGACAGATTTGTACACAGGGCACCCCGTTTTTACCCGTGAGTTTTTGTCATATTCACATCTAACCACTGTCATTTCCTTCTACTCAGGATCTAGAAGACGATCAAGGGAAGGCCGTTCTCAGTGAAAATCCAAAGCAGAGTTTTTTTATAATCCTAAATCAACAATCTGATTTTAAGGGGAAATTGTAAGAGCCACATTGACTTCAGAATCTGAAATGCCAACAAGCAGAAACTAATCTTCAAGCAAGTCTGAACACAGATTTCTTTGTTTCTGAATGAGAAACATAAGGGAAACAGTAGTTAGTCTCCTGTGGGGTAGGAACTGAAAGAAATATAGGACCATGCAGGGCTTTTATTATCTCAATGAGGAAAGTTCTGATTGGCTTAGGAATCCACCAAAGATCATTCTAGTGGCCGGATCCATTGCAGCTACGTCTCTGCTCAGTGAGCTTTACCTCCTTGAGAAGAGGGGGGCTGAATGTAGTCCATGGACAAACCCAAAGCATACAGTTACCTCTCCATGGGAGGCTAGGCTCTCAAAGGGTGTTCAGTACACAACAAGCAAACCAACCATGTTACAACCAGTGGCTTTACATATTTCTCATGCAATGTGGATTTCCCGCTAAATTTTGTTATTTTTACACTTGATTTGTACTCTCGAGATGTTTGTCATATGCTTCTTGTGATACACATGTTTTTTCTCAAACATTTCAATAAAACCATTCTTCAGGTATAAAGAAAATTACTTCAGACTGGGTAATTTAGGAAACTCAAGGTTTAAGTTAAAAATTGAGTTTAGAATTTGGAATAGGACTCTATATCTTTTTATTGTTAACAAGTACTCAATAAAGGAAATTGAATAAAATTAGTGTTGCTCAAAGTTCTCAAACTGTTGTGTGATATGAAAGATCATTACATAATGGGATAATCATGAATTTTCAGTAGTGAGACTATTATAACCCTGGACTTGTGTTAAGTTGTTAAAATTTAGAAAGTTACTCTCCTCAAAAGGCACAAAGCCAACCAGTTACTCATAATGTACAATAGGCTGAGTTGAAAGAAACGGGCCATGGTACACATGGCATCAACTAACTGTTCCTGAGCTTGAGTCACAGATGCCCTTCAGTAAAATGTAAAGTAGCTAGGACGTCAACTGTGTGTCAAAGAAGAGGTGGTGTGAAGTCTAGTGCAGTAGAAACTTCCTGGGATCTATGAGGGTGACCCTTGCAAGGACTCCTAGTAATGGAGGATATGGAGACTGACCTGGCCATCTTTTATAGCCAGGCAAGGCTTCCAGTGGTGGGAATTGGTTACATTCGGTTGAGTTTTTGGCTGAGGAAGTCCCATGGAGACCATCGAACAACACAGGCTGATGCTAGGACAGAAGGTCACTCTCCAAAGATTGACAGTGGGGCCCCATTGCTGAGGGCAACATCTACACAGCTCATTGAACATAGAGAAGTCAGGCTGGTGTGGGCATGGATTCCCTATGTTCTAGTCTCTTTAGGGTGAGAAGGTACTCTGCAGGATACAGAAAGAGAAACCTGGACAAGAACCCAGCCACAAAACCCTCCATCTACAATCTGTCCTGCCTGCAAGATGTGCAATGGTGGGGCAGAACATGTGGGAGTGGCCAACCAGTGTTTGATTTAACTTTGAGACCCACATCATGAGAGGAACCCAATGCCCTGCACTGCCTGGATGACCAGGAACTAGAGAATGGTTAGTCCAGAGACCTAGGGTAGAACCAAACACAACTGACAAAAATAAATCAATGAAATGATTCCTGATATATTCATAGGTTCATAGGTTGGTGCCTTGTCCAGTCATCATCTGAGAGGCTACCTCTGGCAGCAGACGATCCACAGTCAGACATTATACAGAGAATAAGAGACAAAGACCGGACATAGAGGATGTGGGGAGAAGGCGGATGGAACAAAAGAGTGGAAGAAGGGAACAAGGGGGAGGGGGAAGGGCTATTTGTCCCAGAGGGATAGAGAGGAGACAGATGTGGCACATAGGAAAATGGTTTGTGAAGGTAAATTGAGAAACCCTGTGTTAGGATGAGACCTTTAATCTTAATTGGGCATGTTAATTAGGTGAGCCAAAGGGGGTTTTTGATGGCTGGACTTCAACACTTTGATAGCTGGACCTTGATTGTCAGCCTCAGGAGGAGGAAGTGGCCAAGTATGGGAACAGACCTTGGTGGCCAGCTTCAGGAATGGAATCTAACAGTTTTTAGCAAGGCAGAGGGAATGGGGGAGAAGGGCAAGGCCTGCCAGAGCCACATGCTCAAGTGGGCTGGTGTCCCTTCAGAGTGGATCTAGGGGAGAAAAGAGGTGGTGGGGAAAGCTGGGAAGAGTGGAGGGAGGGAAGGCTGCATCAGATTGTGTTATATGACAAAAGAATCTATTTTCAATCTTTCTTTTTTTCCAAAAAGCTAACATGCCTTTGCTCACAGTGAGTCCAGAAGGGATACAGCTTCAATTCTGTGCCTAGTTATTGGATTTTTTTTTTACAAAGGCCCTACATCATTTGTTCTAGAAAAATCCCGTTTCATTTCTTCTGACTTCTCTGGATATTCACTCGCTGTGGTCTTCATTTTCTGCCACCCAGCATTTACAGCCTCCTGACACACCACTTGAAGTTTTGGGTCCTGTTGTTGCTTTTGCTCTTTTAGGGTGAAGGAGCCCTAAAACCTAGATTTGGTGTGACTCTTCTCCCCACACACTCCATCCGTCTTCTCTTAGCCCATCTCACATTTGCTCTGAAACTCAGACATCACAACACTGAGGAGGCGATGTCTATTGGGCATTTGTTGTGCAGAACTTGCCAAGCACCTTGCATGAGTCCCCCTGATGATTCTTCAAGTTAGGTGCAATTTTTAATCTGCGTTTGGGAGAAGAGGAAATTGTCAGAAACATTTTTCCAGACCGGCAAAGAAAAGGAACAAAATTTGAATACACATAGTATGGCTATATGTGAATACACATAGTTTGAGCTCTTTAGTCACATGGTGGCACTGAAAAGTGATGCTTTGAGCACAGGGGACCAGACTATGACAACAGAAGTCATCCCGTGGATGGAAGAGGTATCCTCATGGGTCAGGACAGGCCACTGCTGTGTCAAAAGAGCAGAATCTGAACAGGAAAAACTCTCTATTGGGTTATCCACTTAATCTTGTGCTACTTTGAAAACCATAACACACTGTGAAGTGTTCCATATTTATGTGACTTTGTTTCAGAAGCATGGAGGACTTTGCTCCAGCATTGATGTGCCCCACAAGCAGCACAGACTTGTATCATGCAAATGTGAGGTTATGAACCAGTGCAGAATTGCCAATGAGAAGCAGTCTTGAGGTATCTGGAAGGAGGAAGCAGTTTTGTAAGATGCAAACTCATCTCTTTTGTGAGCCAATGAGGTCAGCTGCTGAGGATGTAGAGGTTAGTCAACTTCTGTGGGCAAGTTAAGCAAAACCAAAAGCTTCAATCAGCTACAGTCTCCAAGAATTGCATCACACTGAGCCCAGCTGTTTGGTTTGATCTTACACAAATAACATTTTAAAGTGAATGCCTTGATTGGTGATTTTTTAAATTTTATTTATTTTTATTTCATATGCATTGGTGTTTTTGCCTGCATGTATATCTGTATGAGGGTGTCAGAACCCCTGGAATGTGACAGTTGTGAGCTGCCGTGGGGATGCTGGGAATTGAACTCCAGTCCTCTGGCGGAGCAGCCAATGCTCTGAACCACTGAGCCATCTCCCCAGCCTAACTGGTGATTTTTAAGACACCCTATGCATCTATTTTCATGAATCTTCAGGGTCCACGTGACACATGTGGACACACTGAAACAAAGTTGTTTGAGTGAAACAACTGACCTGATGATTGTTGTGGGATGGTCTGTATGTCAAACATGTTGCTTATTGGTCAATGAATAAAACACTGATTGGCCAGTGGTCAGGCAGGAAGAAATATAGGCGGGACAAGGAGGAGAGAATTCTGGGAAGTGGAAGGCTGGGGAGACACTGCCAGCCGCCACCATGACAAACAGCATGTGAAGATGCCGGTAAGCCACAAGCCATGTGGCAAGGTATAGATTTATAGAAATGGATTAATTTAAGATATAAGGACAGTTAGCAAGAAGCCTGCCACGGCCATACAGTTTGTAAGCAATATAAGTCTCTGTGTTTACTTGGTTGGGTCTGAGCGGCTGTGGGACTGGCAGGTGAGAGAGATTTGTCCTGACTGTGGGCCCGGCAGGAAAACTCTAGCTACAGATGATATAAAAGAAAAAAGTACATTTTTCATTTGTCTTATTCTAGTAGATAAATGTTGGTTTTTTACTACTTAATGTGTTTTGTCTAATTCTACTTCTTCCTAGTAGAAAAGTCTGGGATAGTAATGTATACTTAGGTACCATTAACATCAAAGGCTTTTTATCTCTGTGACCTGGACCAGCAGGTCATTCTTCAGTGACAAGTCCTGAGAGAGAGGACCAGATCAAAAGGTAAGAAGATAGAAATGCTTGAGATCAGGAGGCCTTGCACAAGCTGTCTTATGCCAAGCATATTCATTAAGAAGTACAGCATCTTTGGTATTCTTTCCAGGGGAGAGGGGGCACAGAGTCAGCAGCAGCTACCATACAACGAGACAGTCCTCAGTTGGCTTGCCCAACTGTGCTGCACTAAGGGAACACGCGCTATCTCAAGAGCATGACAGACCAAGTACACAGCAGCCTTGGGAACGATGACTCCAGCCTCTTCACAGGGAAAGGCCAAGTTCCCAGGAACTGAAAGCTTAATTCCTTTGAAGCTCTGGCTCCAGCCCCAAAGTCTGCTCCTGGGCAAGGACACAGCACTAGGCTCCTTCTGTTCTTTCATTGGGGCCTCTGGGAGAGTCATTGATCTGTCAGGTTCTCAACACCTCCAGCCTGTCTAATCTCCTTCCTTGGGTCTCTGTGAGGCTGCCCTTTGCCCTCATTAATCACAGTGCCTTACATCTTTGTGATTTGTAAACTAACTCCACGTTAAGTCTCCAGAGATGTGTTCAGTACAAACCTAAGTCACTTTTGATCTCTTGAATGTGTCTCAAGGCAAGTGACCATGTGTCTTTTCCCACTCATATGATCTGTCAGTGCACACTATGGCACACTCTTCTTACCGGACAAAGGGTGTGGAGGCAGTGCTCTTCCACACATTGCAGCCAACCATACAGAGCTCCTGCATTTGCTCCTTGAGTAAACACGAAACTACGCATTCCTACCACCTTTTCTATGCAGTTAAAGGTTTTCAAAATGTTGCGTTTTTCATCTCTGTCTGTCTCTGTGATTCCCAGTGAAATATATTTCAGCTAGATCGAATTTAACAAAAGGTGGCTGAAACAAGTTCATTTGCTTCTCCAAAAAGTTTATTAAATGCTTTGAACCATTTTCCTGAATCAAATTAGCAGTGTCCAGTTGCTCAGGCAGTAATGTTTCTCACCATCTTCAATGGTCATTCCTGAACAACGGGGATGTAAACAACACATTTGGAGGGAAAGACGGCTTGAGAAACCTCCCAGGAGGCTGTTCATCTGTGCACATCTGCTGGTGGTTATTAGTCACAAGAAAAATGCCTGAGAGTTCACAAATTTCCCTGAAACTCTCCTTCAAAGTTTCTCCATGTTGGCCAGCCATCATTAGATGCAGACTACAGGAGGTCTGCTATGGTCTGTTAGCAAATGTCTTCCATAGACTTAAGTTTAAAAATCCCTTCCCCAGGTTTGCTGCTATTTTAAAGGCTGTGAAGCCTCTAGGAGGTGACCCAACTGGTGACAGATTACTAAAGACGGGACTTCTGAGGCTATGCCTGACTCTGATTCCACCAGGATGTAACAGCAACAGCCATGCGTGCCACCATTTTGGATGGAGCTACTCTGCCCTGCCTTGACGCTATGACCAGCCACAAATCTCTCAAATGAGTAGCCAGACTGAGTCCTTCCTCCCGTTCGCTGCGTTTGTCAGCTATTTTGTAAAAATTGACCAGAAAGGTAAAAAATGCAGACTTTGCTTTGTGCCATAATGACACCCATTGGATTAAGTGTGGTTCTGAGTATTCTCATGGCCTTCTCTCCTACAAGAATGTTGACTAGAAATCTGCAGGTTTTCCCTCCACTTCATCATTCTAATGGGTTATTTAGCTCTTTGGGGCATGTTGCTAATGAACAATTGTGCCTGGCAAAAGGATTGTCCCGTTGTGTAGCTAACTTCACTAAAGCAGCCCCACTTATAGAGACAGGCCAGGGATAACTCGTAAACCTGCTGGGTTTTATGATCCAAATGTGGCAATTACCATTTATCCTCAAGCAGGCTTGCCAGATGCGTGCAGAGTACTGACAGATGAATAGACAGAGAGTGTAGAATGCTACAACTTAGCTCAGTAGGGCATTTCTCTCAGTGTAATGAATACATAGAAATAGGAAGGGCAAACATTTAGAGTGTTATATGCTCACATCAAATAATTGGCTATGATTCATTATTTTTAGCCACATTTTCCTGTTTTTCTAGTCATGTGTTTATTAGCCAGAATCTATTAGTCTACAAACAACACAAAACTAAACCTCATTAAGCTTGGGAAGAGAATAATTTAATTTTTTGTTTAGATACTAGCAAATGAACCAAGTAACTTGTACATTTCAAGAATTAACCACAAACCAAAATTTAGGGGTGTGGCTCAGCACTAAATAAAAAAGCTCTATTCTGCTGTAACAGTTTTGTAATTGTTGTTTTGGGACTTTGGTGGAAGGTTGTTATTCTTGTTTTGGATATTTACATAGTATGGATAATGGCTTTTGATTATCTATAAACCCAGGCAGAAGGGAAACTGAATGCTAAGAAAGAAAGTGTCCATGAGTCTCATGTTTGCCCTTTGAACCAATTACAGTGGTGGTGAGATCATTCAGAGTCAGACCCCTTCTGAAGCAGCTTTCTTCAGTAGCCTGGAACCTGTTGAAGACTTTTATATGGAGTAAGCACGGCAATATGAAAGCTTAACCAGGACAACTCAAGCTTCAGAAGACAGGAGGCTTGGATGAGCCATAGCAGGTTTAATACTATTGTGATGTTATGTCAATATAGATTGTGATTGTGGAGGCCCACAAAGATTTCCTGGTGAGATCTGAGCTTGCTTTACCCAGCAGAGCTGCATTAGAGGACTGCTTGACCATGTGCATGGTTTCTAGGTGATTGGAAGGGTCTACATTTGGCTGAGCTAGGAGAAGGTCTTTTGCTCCACCCCTTGGCATTCCTATAAAAAGCCCTTTAGAAGAGACAGGAGGGGCTGGTGGATAAGGATCCAGGCCCTCCCGAGGCTATCCTGTGTTTCTATCTGTTTCTCTCCCCTCTATCCTTCTATCTAAATCTCTCATCCCTCATTCCTCAAGAGTACCCTGGGGTAAAATGTGGAAGTCAGTCTCTCAAGTGGTCTCCCGAAAGTGATGTAAGGTCACTTGCTCTTCACTTGGTTAAAAGTTCAGACATTTTCTCAAACCAGGAGATGAAATCGGCTGGAACTTCTGTAGCCCCTGAGTTGTATTGCTGTTGCTCCTGTTCTGTACAATGATTGATCATCCTTTCTTTGGTATGTCTCTCTCTTCCTTCCATTCCTTTATTTCCTTAACAGATATCCCTGATCCAGGTGGAGTCTCATCTTTATCTAAGTCATGATACTGTTAATTCTAATAACTTAATCTCTTAGAACTCAAGTCTCATAAATATTCAACTATATGAAGATATACATAAAATATGAAAAATAACCAAAGTCTTACATAGATTGATTTTTCACTTCTAGGTGTCTTTTATCTATTCCCAGGTGATATAAAATCACTCTTGCCAACTTGATTTTTTTCAAATATAAGTCACTGATGGAATATCTATACAGAACACAAGGAAGGAAACTGCCTCTTTTAGTTAAAAAGAACTCATATCTATTTTTATAATGTATCACCAACAACAGGAAATTCAAAGTCACAACCAAATGCACATTTCAAACTGCTAAATCTATATTGTCGTAAGTTGGAATGTACACAAGCATGTGCCTACCTAGGACACTATTGTTTCTTACTATATTTTGAATGTTTTTGTCCCAGATTCACAAATAATCCTAATCTCTGGTGAGGTGACAATAAGGACCCTGGGAAGGCAATTAGCTTGTGCAAATAGTGTCCTCATGAGTAGGGCTTATGCCACTATGAACTCATGGAATATTTATAATTGTGTGGATGGATCCATCAGATAAACCTTTGAACATGGGAAGGTAGACGTATAGAAGGTATTTCAACTAAAACAGAAAATTTCTTTTGTGTGCATATTGCCACATGAATACCTTATAAAATGATAACATGAGTCAACTTAGCAGGTCAACTAGACAAATGAAGGGAGGGTATGCACCCTAATGAGCTTTAGAGGCTGGGGATTGGCAGCTAAAAGAGGATGAAATGGGATGCAGATAGAGTGACTGTAGCTACAGGGGTGGCAGTTGCGAGGTGTGCACATGCTCAAGAGGAGCAGAAAGGTGGAATGTGCCAACCAACGATTGGACAAGAATAATAACAATGATGGTGGAAGAATACTTACTACTCCAGCATAGATGTCATGGTGAGTTCTAGTGCGGACCTTAAGAACAGAAGCCAAGAACGGCTGCCTGGGTTACATGAAGAGTACAAGGATTAAGTTTGTTTACTGGGATGTTTGGGTGAACAGGAATCTGAATTATGTGCTACACAAAACAATGTGTTTCGTGTTGCAAACTATCAGTGAAAGTTTTCTGGGAGGCCAACAGCTTAACTATACATGTAAACTGACTTACTAAGTCTTCCAGGTAACTAGTTGGGGTGAACATGTGTTTCTATATTGTTCTTCATTATCTCATGATATTTTTCTACCATAGTTTCTTACATGAATTATTACATGTACCCCATGTCTCTGCCTTTTGTTCCCTGCTATCAGTATCTTTAAAAATTACCCATATATTCTTAAAAATAACTTAGTCACCCCACAATTTCAAGATTAAAGCCAAACTCCTTATTTTAGCTCTTCCTCATCAGCCCGACCTCTTCAATATTTTCCTATTGCATCTATTTAGCTCTTCCAAAACTACAATGACGAGCTTAAAATAGTCTTTGCCTTATGTCTCTCCATATTATGTTTAGAATGAACACTCCCTTAGAAAACACTGTTCAACAATGTCCAAACTCACACCCTACCCCTGTCAGGACACCTCACAGAGACCTCCGTTTCTACTTCTGACTAACATCTCTTTAAAGTGTCAGTCAAGGTTGTCGCCTTCCCTGGCCTATTTTCCATCAGCCATCGATTTATTTGATCTTCTTATTCCAAAAGTACATTTTGGCCCTGATCTCACCTATTAATTGATTTTCATATCACAACTGGAAGACACGAGAAGATTTTTTCAGGGGACAGATAATGCTTCATGACTCTTACAGATCTGAATATAGGGTCATGCCTTCTTATGATGCTTAACATAGAGCAGATGAAAACATCTGGAATGGAGTGAGACAGAATACTAGGGGAGGAAAAAGAGATTTGTAAATTTTGGAAAGTACCCAGTAAATCCCAGTTGTCACATACTCACTCATGAACTACTGGCTTAAGCGATCATCCGTTCCTGGGAAGCAAGGAGAAAACTGACTTCACTGTTGTGTTTATAGGTCTGAAATCACCCTTAATTAAAAGAACACTTTGTTTTTCTTAGCTTAGCATATACTTAGAACTGCAGATGTCAGGTTTTGGCACAACTGAAGTAAACTTACCACACAAAAAATGTATTCACTACTTGAACCAGATAGAACATTGGAGGGGAAAAATTAACATTAATGGCAACCACATTTTCTTTAAAATGAGCCGCACATTTTCTGAAGAAAACTGTTAACCTCCATATGGCTTGCTAATCCAAGTGATTTGATTTCCTCACTCAAACTAAAGGGAACAGGGGGATGAGAGGCTTTACCCACTGAATAGTACATAAAAATGAAAACTAGAGCTTCTTTGACATGATCATGCATGTGTATTTTTAGGTTGATTGAGCATTGATAGAACTTGCAATCTGCTCACCTCTGTTTACCAAAGTGTTTCATCTGTAGACCTTCTGTGTTTCTTGTCAAATAAATATCAGGTCACAGAAGCACCTGCCTGCTGCAGATGCACCCAAATGCTATGTAAAGAAAGGAGAAAGCCTTTTAAAAAAAAGTAGAACTTGCCTCTCATTCTACTGTTTCTGATTGTTCACAACTTTGCAAGTCATTGTTAGAATTATGCGTCACGACAATATATTCATTAAATAAATAGTTAGTTCTTGAAAGAATGTGCTCCTCTCACTCCAGGACACATGGCCTTTAATCCCAGCCCTCTGGGGACAGAAATGGGCAGATCTCTGTGAGTTTGAGGTCAGCATGGTCTACATAGCCAGCTCCCAGCCAGCCAAGGCTACATAATAGTAGATTCTGCATCTACTGTTTTTCCAGCCTTCTCATTCTGAAAATGTCTTGATGAATTTGAAACTAATTCTCATCTCCCCTTGAGACCACCAAACTCATGTGTTCAAACCTCTTTTTCACCCCCCCCTCTCTCAATGATATAGAAGTCTTCTTGCACCTCACCCCAATCTCAGGTTGCACACTCAACCCCACTGCCTACGCTTAAGCCAGACTCAGAGCTTACTGAGAAGAAAGCAGGAGACACAACAGATGATGCTGAGAGCACTGAGTGTCATTTGTCACACCCAAGACATGGACTCAACTGTCACCACTGTGAGACGCATACGTCATAAACAGCACTGAAGAGCGGAATTTGCATCCATCGAGATAAATGATATATATATATATGGAAAATGGTTTTCTTATTACTAGAATAGAATGAAAAATAAAAATATTTTAATTATTAAAATGATTTTTCTAAAATCATTTCCTCTGGTCATATAGTAACTAGTTTTGTAATTCTAGTTTATAACATTAAAATTATTTTATTTTTGTTTATGGTCAGAATCATCTGAGACAAACAAGATCTTCACTTGGCAATCCAAACAAATATTTTTTTTCTTTATTTGCTTGGTACAGGATCTTACTTCATAAACCAAACTGATCCGGAAACCTAAATCCCTTTGGGATTGCAGGCATACACCACGAGGCCTTGCTCAAACACAGAATTTTTAAACTATGCTATCCAAACATCCTGATTCCTCATAAATACTGTTTTTCTAATCAAAATTAAAGTACATCACTATCTAATAAAGTGAAGCAAACTTGATTCCCAGAATGATTATATTACAAAATAAAACCAAGCCAGTCCCTGGTTCAGTGCTGTAGACTGTACAAGAACTTCCCTGTCTTGTATTGAAGATGCAATTTCATCCAAACAGTATGGCCACCTACACATGACCTGAGCAACAACACCACCAGTCAACATGCCAAAGTAGATGGGGGAAATCTCATGAGGCTTCACCCATATATGACAATTTACAGAAAATCAGTGACTACTGAGAGAGAGAGAATCAGTCTTCTCCAGGGATGAGCCCTCAGACGGGTGATGTAATTCCAAAATGCATGTACATATAAATAATGTTAAATGGACCCAGGAAGGTATCTATAAGGTCAATAATTTGAGAGGGAGCAGAGGGATATGGGAAGAGTTGAAAGGGGCAAAGGAGGAGGGGAAATGATGTGAATATAGTACTCATGTATAAAATTCTCAAAAAATGTCTAAATTTTTTAAAGAGGAGGACCAGTGAGATAGCTCAGCGGGTGAAGGCGGTGGCCGGCAAGCCTGGTGGCCTAGGTTAGAACTCACAGAAAGAAAACCAACTCCTCCTCTGACCACCAGCTATGCCCGTAACATGTGCACACACACACACACACACACACACACCCCACACAAACACACACATGCACACAGACTCATACACAACAGAACAATGATGAACATTAAAAAAAAAATAAGTGCAAGAGGGGTGACTAGAAATGAAATCAAGAGAGAACTCATGATGGTAAGTGGCCTCATATGACTGATGACTGGGTGGGACAGGCTCTGTTACATGTCCACACACTGTGATTTGTTTTTCAATATTCACGGGCAGTATCTGGACCCTTAAGTTGCTGTTAGATGGAAAAAGAAAAACATATGAACATCCACAAAGTTACATGAACCATCACCAGAAAATTTGGCATGTTCCCTTTGGGATGAAAACAACCTAAACATTGTTGAGGTCATGTGTTCGGGGTCACATATTAATCATTCCCAGGTTGGAGCAGCCCACTCAAGCCAGACCCTGAGAACATATGACAGCTGACATCAACAACCGTCGATGTTGTGGTAACATGCAGATAAGAAAAACAAAGAACTAAAGAATCTGGCATCGGGAATGCCAGCGTCAGTTGTGGACAGGTCTGCATCCAGCACTGGGAGTTCCTCCGAGCAGACACTTCATCAATGTCTTCAGTGTAGAGGGCAATTCTTTTCCTGTTCCACATCTGAGGAATAACAGGCACTCCTGTCTACTGTTTTAGAGTAACTACAAGATGAAAACAACCCCAGCACTTTTTAGTGCAAACCGAACTCTGCTCTTTGAATAGTTTAAGTGATGGAAAATAACTGTAGAGACTTAGAAGGACCACAGAAATAGTTATAAAAGAAGTCACTGATTTCCCAATGCTTACAAGATTGACAAATCTTCTAACCTTCAAACTCTATTTCTCCATATTTCATTTTCACATTATAGATGTCGTGAGTTTTAATTCTACATCTAATTTAGATTTAATCATTTAATTCTAAATAAAAGAGTGAGTGTTCCTATCAATATTTATTTATACTTTGTAGCATAGTCTCACCTTATTCTTTTTCTTCTCCTGCTTTTTCTTCTTAACCTTTTTCTCTATAGCCCACATAAAATAAACTAAAGCCTTTAGTTATTTTTCTTTAGTTCAACTTTGATCCCAAAATGTTCTCTTCACTTACTGGATTGCATTTGTGTTTTTCCAAAAATGACTTATTTCACTTTAACTTGGAAGACATCTTGACAGCATATGAAATAATTGGAACGTCTCTCCTCGGCAACTACAGTTTTCATTATATTGTCCTCTAATTCCCGGCAGTCCTGTTGAGAAGTTAGCCAGTTTTGTTCCTTTGGTTTTACTGTGTATTTCGCTTTGCTCTGATGGCTTCAAGCTTTTCTCAGTCCCATGTTCAGTAATTAAGTTCCCTGATATGCATGTGTAGTTAGCTGTCTTTGTATTCTGCCTACTTAGAGGTTTGAGAGTTTGGACATTTAATTCATCAGCATTATTTTCAGCCTATCATTTCTCTTTGTATGGAACTTTTATTAAATCCATCATTCATTTTTTTTCTCCCATTCCAGTCTTATCAATTGAGCCTGGTTCTGGACTCCTTTAGATGTAGTTTGGATAGGTCATTTTCTAGCTGTTCTTGACACACTAATTTGCTTTAGATAGGAAACCCAACAGGTTTCTAGTTCATAAGTCCCCCAAATCACAGTAGGTGGAGCTTGGAGCATCAGTCACTCTCAGCTCAGCTCCCCAGCTCATTGCCAGCATGGCTATACAGGCTGACAAATGTCTTGATGTGGAGAACATCAGTAAAGTTCAGACTCTTGTCCTACCACTGGTAGAGTTGGCTTCTTAAACTCTGTGGAATCGTCAGAGTTTTTACTCTGCCTTTTTAGAGGGAAAATTCCAACTCTCTGGTCTTCTACAGAAGCCCAGAGTCAGCAAATATTCCCGAATAACAGACTCAGGTTTCCAATCTGTCACTCTAGGCCAACACAACCACTAAAATTGCTACTTTAGCTTCCTCTGCCCCCATCCCAAAACTTTGTCAGTGCTAAGCCCAATCATTAGTTTGCCCGCACAGTCAGCAAATGTCTCTGAGAGCTGGGGCAGAGGGTGCCAGGAGGGAAACCATTGGACCATGTACAGCTTCTACTCTGAACCATTAGTTCATGTGTTTCTCATCCCTTCTACAACTCTGCATGAGTTGATGGATGCAACAGAATGCAAGGTTTTCTTGTGTCCACCCCTACATGAGGGTCCCCAGAGCCTTGTGGTTCGGTGACACTTTGCAGATGAGATCCCATATTTATGCTGGCAGCAATCTGAAAGCTGGTATGCTTGTTCTTTTCATCAGTTCATTAAAACCTGAGAGGAAGGAAAAAACCTAATGTGTACATGTAAGTGACTGAGACAGCAGGAAGAAGAGATAACGTGGGAATCTGAAAATCAATCATGATAGAAAAGTAAAATCATGGACTCTAGAGCTGTAAGAAGCCAGATCAAAGAGCCCTCAATGACAGCAAACTGAGATTCATGGGGCAGGTATGTGGGAAGATGGGAACATAAACTATGTTATCATTTTTGATTAGTGAATTATCTTTCTTAAGACTTATTTATTTTGATTTTTATATGTATGAGTGTCTTGCTGTCATGTATGTGTACCACTTGCATCACTAGTGTCCAAGGAGGCCAGAAAAGGGCATCAAGTCCCCTGGACTAGAGTTACAGATTGTTGTAAGCTGCAACATGGCACTGGGAACCGAACCCAGTTCCTCTGTAAGAGCACACAGTGCCCTTCACCACTGGACCAACTCTTCAGGTAAACTAGCTTTCTCTGAAATATTTTATCACATATAAACAAGTCAGAACTGTGAAGCAAATTTGCTATAAGTGAGTTTGTTTCTTACAAAAACAAAAAAGAATTCCAACCATCCAAAATAATAATAAAGATTTCACCACAGGGGAAAAAAACTAGAACAAGGCACATGGGACATGGAAATACTGTCTATCCCATTGTGCAATATGATATCCATGGAGAAAAAGAAAGTATGTGACTGATATACTGACTATTGTGTGTGGATTCTGACATCATTTGTGATGAAATGAAGACCTATCACAAGTTCAAACATCCCCACCTCTGCTGCATCTCTGTTGTTTTCCTTACCTCAGCCCTACAGCAAGAATGGTGTCACTAGACATTAATTAAGTTGCATTCAGAACAATTGGGGGGGGGAACGACAATGATTGAAAATGACTCATGAGGATGTCACTTGGATCAAGTGGCAAGAAGACCATCTCAGTGGGAAACAGGATATTTCACACAAGGGCAATTCGGTTTGGTTTTGTTCTCAGAGTTCCAAGTCACACAGTACAGAGTGTTTCGTCTTCTTCATCCAAAATGTTAATAGTGACAGTGACTACACCTGCCATAAAATACAAAGAACAGATGATCATGTGGGGAGAAAAACGAATCTGCATCCTCTCCATTGCAATTCCTTTCTAATTCCTACATTATCTTTAAAAGTATAGCAAAGTTGGGGTTACCACGCTCTAAAACAGTTTATAATATCTTTCAAAGCAACTAAAAAAGGTTCCCAACACCGAACAATGAAACATGTTTAAGGTTATACGAATGCCAGCAGTTCTGCTTGGATCATCAAATGCAGTTCACAGGGACCAAATTATTGTGCTATACATAGTAGATGTAAATAATGCATGTCAATGAAAATAGAGTAGTTAAATATGTATGGTGTATGCATAAACCTAACAATCCATCCTTTACATCAAGAATAACATATATGAGGGGCTGGAGAAAAGGCACATTGGTTAAAAGTACTTGCTGCTCTTGCAGAGGACCAGGATTCAGTTCCCAGCAATGAGCTGGTGGCTCACAACTGCTTGTAACTTCAGTTCCAGGGGGAATCTAAAGCCCTCTTCTGGCTTTTGGAGGTACTGCACACAAACAGTACATATGCACACACACAGGCAAACACTCATTCACATAAAATAGAAAATTAAAATATAACATATTAAATGTGTTTCCTATAATGGTTTTTTTTTAATATTTTTAAAAATAGTGACATTTGAAGATCTTTCCTTTCAGTATGTACAGGGTGACTATGTTCTTTCAAAAGGTTCCTCAGTCATGCACACATAAGCTGTCTTCCTCCACACAACCCCACAGACCAGGAGTTGCCAAGTGAAACAAATTTTTATTTGAGAGAAAAATTTAGCTGTTTGTAACTATCAGTCTCATATCTGTCTTTATTTCAATTCACTAAATATAGCAATTAAATACATTTTCAAAATTAGAATAAATTACACCAGTTGTCCTTCATTAATTTGGAGTTTGTGAATCATGACTTCAAATAATGTATGGCTGTCTTCCAGTTTTGAAAATGCTTGGCTCTCAGAGGGATGGGGAGAAATCCAGAGAAGCAATAACTGGGTTAAAATTGACATCCGTGGCAGAGAACAGTTCCCAAGCTGAGAGGCTGTTGTGGTTTTCACATCCATTAACTGTGAGAGCCTTTGCAAATATCATCCACATGTGCACAGTCTCACGAGGATTTGCTCTCTGTCTTGACCAGCTTGGGAAGCTGACAAACATTGACTGCAGTGAAAGAGCATCCAAGCCAAACTATAAACCTCCCAAGCCAGTCAACCACTTGGGACAAAATAAAATGATGAAACGCAGTCACTGTGCTGGACAGGGATGGCCATCACACAAAGGACTCTGAGTTACGGTCTGTGAGAGTCAGTGGGCTGTAAGAACAAGGCTATGTGAGGCTGTGGGCAGAGAGGGCTTGTTAGTTTTGTGGCAAGGAAGAGGAGCAAAGGAGATAAAGAGAATACAGAGGGGATGCAGAGTGGACTTGCACTAAGTCAGAGATTTCAAAATATTTGCTAATGTGTGCATTCCACAATGTAGTTTTTATTTGCAAAGGACAGTTATGAGCACCTATTCAGTTAAACATTTGGAACTTCCTGTACTTCATCTCTGAGAGTACTTTAAGGGGAGAATGCTCTCAAAGAGAACTCAATGATTGGTACCTAAATGTGACACCATATTGTTCACTTATGACATCTACATACCACTAGCATTAAAACCTCTAAGAAATTATCATCAAGTAGTGAGGGGCAGGGTGCTAGGGTTGCTTTGGATGTTGGAAACATCTGTTTTTAGATTCAAGTAGTGTTCAGTGCTGTATTTAGTTCATAAATGGCCACTAACTTATGGACAAGTGTTTTTTATATAGTCACTGTGCTTCAGTTACAAGGTTTAGTACAAAACAATTATAAAGGCAACACATGACCCAAAATTTAGAAGAAAAAAAACCGTTAATTTTTTAATTTTTAAAAACACATATACACTATTTCCACTGTACTCTTTCATTAATTACAAATCCTCCCATTTCCCTCCACTCTCTCTCTAATTCAGGACCTTTTTTTCTTTGTTACACACACACACACAGAGTCACACACACACACACACACACACACAGAGTCACACACACCACACACACACACACACACACACACACACACACACACACACACACAGTCACATATATTCTACTGAGTCTATTTAATGGTGCTTGTATGTACATGTGCTTAGGGTTGAGCCCTTGGGGTCTGATAACCTATAGTGGTGCTCATCCCTGGAGAAGCCTGATTCTCCCTTCTTAACAGCCATGAATCACCATAGCTGTTCTCTAGGGGTGGTCCACTGAGACTTTCCCATTGGGTTGGTATGTCAACTGAACTATGCCAAACAAACAGCTGCTTTCACCTTCTCTGGAAGCCTGTTTTGGTCCAGCATACTCTAAACCATTTAACTGGTTCTTTTAAAAACATTGAAAAATCATTGGAGTTTATTACAGAGATCTGAAGGTATGAATTCTCCAACAATTATTGCTATTTTAAAAAAAATTGCAAAGAACAAAAACCTTAAGGTCCTAAAAGATGGAAACTATAGATATAAAAGGAATAGACATTGCTGTGTCTATCTCAAGGCACAGAAATTAGCCTAGACCATTGTTTCTTGGCATGTCCAACCCCAATGACACATCTATAACATAACTCACATGTCTAAGGCTCAGGGAACATCAAGGAGGAGGAGGGCAAAAAAATATTAAGAACCAGAGAACCGGGATGCCAGCTGGGAACACTGTCTTCTTGACATGAGAGGAAAGCAAGCACCCATGGGCTCTCACCAATAAGGCCACTTAAGCAAGATCTGCGGAAAGTGTGTAGTGAGATTTTCACAAGGCCCTATGTTATTGGTTGTTTTTATTCCTTTGAGGGGCCCATCACCCAGCTCCCAAATAGATATGAAGTCTTATTATTACTTATGAAAGCCTGGCCTTAGCTTGACTTGTTGCTAGCCAGATTTTCTTAACTTAAATTATCCCTGCTATCTTTGGCCTCGGGGCTTTTACCTCTCTCTATTCCTATATACCTTTTCTTTCCTTCTTACTCTGTGTCTGACTATGTAGCTGGGTGGCTGGATGGCTGGGTGACTGGGTGGCTGTGTAGCTGGGTGGCTAGATGGCTGTGTAGCTGGGTGGCTGGGTGCCTGGGTGGCTGTGTAGCTGGGTGGCTAGATGGCTATGTAGCTGGGTGCTTGGGTGCCTGGGTGGCTGGGTGCCTGGGTGGCTGCGTGCCTGGGTGGCTGGGTGCCTGGGTGGCTGGGGGCCTGGGTGGCTGGGTGCCTGGGTGCCTGGGTGCCTGGGTGCCTGGGTGCCTGGGTGGCTGGCCCCTGAAATCCTCCTCCTTCCTCTCTCATTTCTTCTCCTTTCCTCTCCCAGATTTCTCCTTATCTTTATTCTTTTCCACCTGCCAGCCCTGCCTATCCTTTCTTCTGCCTCGCCCCCAGGTGAATGCCTTGTCCTCCAAGGAACTCCTTGAGTGCTCAGTTGGGTTTGATTAGCTCTCAGCGCATCAGAAACACTCTGTGGTGGTTTGAATAGGATTGGTCCCATAGACTCAAGTGTCTGAATGCTTGACCTATAGAGAGTGGCACTATTAGGAGGTGTGGCTTTGTTGGAGAAAGTGTATCACTGCAGAGGTGAGCTTTAAGGTCTCAATATGCCCAAGCTATGCTCAGTATGAAGACATAGTTCACTTACTGTTGCCTGAAGATCAAGATGTAAAATTTTCAGCTACCTCTCCAGCATCATGTCTGCCTGCATGCTGCCTTGCTTCCTGCCATGGCAATAATGGACTAAACCTCTCAAACTGTAAGCCAACCCCAATTAAATGTTTTCCTTTGTAAGAGTTGCTGTGGTCATGGTGTCTCTTTACAGCAAGAAACACCCTAACTAAGACAATCTCTAATTTTCCTGCCTAGATATGATAAACCATAGTACACAGCCTTTCACCAGCACCACAAGTGGCATCTTTCAGTCAAGCTTTGCCAGTTTTGAACCTGAGTTTCCAGATGAATCTGACGTCACATCTCAACTTGTTGAGAGCCTAAGAAGAGGATTATTGCTCATTAGTCTTCTCCAGCCCCAGCTCCCGCAACACAGGATAACAAACAATGATGGCAGAAATGCACCATCACAGAGCATGTTCCTAAATGATGTGGAAACACTGGACTTATGCAGAAATGATTCTGAGACTTACAAAAAACAACTTAAAAAATTAAAGAGAAATTTTGTAACTCAGAAATGCCATGTCTTCAGTCAAAAAATGTCAGATGAAATTTCAAAAGACTAGATATTACAGAAGAAATGATTAGTAATTATGAAGACAGAGTGATTGAAATGCCAGAGTAAAATGATTGGAGAAATAGAACAAAGCTTTAGTGCTTGGAGATTTTGAAAGGAAAGGAAAAATTGGGGGAAAATACTAGAAGAAATGTTGACTGAAAATCCCAATTTAATCAAAGATCTTGGAATTTCAGTTGAACTTTGCAAAACACTGAAAAGAAAATCACACTTAGAAGTAGAATACAATGCAAAAACAAAAAACATAAAAATAATCTTAAAGGAAGATTACAAACCAGCACATATTTCATACAGGAAAAAAATACCACCTATTTTTCATTAGGAAGACAGGCCAGCAGGAGACAATTACAAAATTTCTGTTAAGGTTAAACAAAATAAAAGCTTTGACACTGTCTTAGTCAGGGTTTCTGTTGCTGTGAAGAGACACCATGGCCACAGCAACTCTCATAAGGAAACATTTAATCGGGGCTCACTTACAGTTCAGAGGTTCAGTCCACTATTATCATGATGGGGAGCATGGAGGTGTGCAGGGAGATATGGTGCTGGAGCTGAGAGTGCTACTACATCTTACAGGCCACAGGAAGTCGACTAACAGTCACACTGAGGGAATCTTGAGCAAAAGAAACCCCAAAGCCCGCCCCCACAATGACACACTTCCTCCAACAAGGCCACACCCACTTTAACAAATCACTTTCTAATAGTGTCACTCCCTTTGGGAGCCATTTTTCCCAAACCACCACAGACATAGAATCCTACACAGTCATCCACTGGAGGCAGAATATTGGCTCCAGCAACCACATGGCTATAAACCTTCAATACAGATGTAGGAGTGTTTACATACCACCTGCACAGACTCTTCCAAGCTTTGAGTCCTCTGCGGGACTTATGGTACCTAACACAGTGTGAAAGTGGTGTAAACACCTGATGATCTACATAGTTCAGAGAATGGTGATGGGGAAACCTGGAAGTGTGCCCAACACAGACATTTTTTCTTAACTTTCTTTTATTCAAAGGTTGGTTGAATCTGTGGATGGGGAGAATTGACTCTTAAAGCTAAAACAGCTTTCAGGAAGACAGATTCAGCTAAACAAACCTGAAAAAAGTCACTAATCTATTTATTGCTCTATAAATAATATTATGACAAATTCTTTGTATTAAAAAACACATAACATTATTTTTATAAGCAAAAGTAAGGTGAATTGCCTATACTACATGCATGGGTAAATACAAAAGAATATTTTAATTTATTTCCTTAAGATTTTAAAATTATGGGGGGAGGGGCTGGTAGGAGAAGAGGGAGAGAGAAGAAATTGTGATTGGGCTAGGAAAAAGTTAATTCATTAATTAACTAATTAAAAAACAAGTCACTGGGGGAAAATCAAGTGATAATTTGAGTGATAAAGTAACAGAGAAAGACATATATGCTAATCCCAAAGGCTGATAAAGACAACCCAAGCAGTTACAATAGTAATATATCTTGTCCCATTCTCCTATTTTATCGCAATCCAAAAACGTAGTGAAGATCATAGCTATCTGCTAGAATAGAGAGAAATGGGAGACAGTGAAAGGGAAGCAAGCTCCCAAGGCAATGCCTCACCTTCCCAACTCAGACGCATGCTAACACGGAAGGACATAGTTGTCTCAACTTCTACTAGCAGTCACTTATGTCACAATGTATACAAGACCTGGACTATTAACATTACAAATACTTCATTGATAAAAAATTCCAAAATTAAAATTATTTTGAAAACATAAATAATAATATATTCATGAATCTGTATGATTTTGAAAAGAAAAATACAGGATAAAATAGAAAGAAAATATGTCAGTCACCTCAATTTACCTATTGCCTGCTGCATGCATGTTTTAAAATACCGTGCTGTACACAATAATAATTATAAATAATTAATTTATAAATAAAAGTAAATGTAATTCCTTAGCAGTTGTAAAGTTATAAGCAGAACTGGCCAGGTTATGGAGGGAGACCAAGTTCAGAAAGAAAAGACACAGAAACCAAGCTGCAGGGGTAGCAGAGTTTCTGTGAGCCTCATGAATACTAGCCAGGATAAGGGAATACTAGCCGTAAGATAAGGGAAACTAAACCAAAGGCTACAATGTAAAACTGTCCCAAGGAAGCAGAGCTTGAAGGTTCCTTTGGACCAAGTAATGGGCTGGGCTTCTCACTGATCTCCTGGGACACGTTGCCAAAGCTCTACACCATTAGTGTGAGGAGGTGACAGGCCTGCCTTTCAGAGCTTAAGATCTGGACTCAGAACAACAGCATTTCTATAAGTGACTCACCTCTGCACTAGATCAAAGTCTAGCATTATATGTGCATAAATCATAAGGCTCTCAAATGAATAGCATTTGCCATGAATAAAACATGGTACAATGTCAAAATCTGCCAGATATGGCAAGAGGCAGGCAATTCATCAGTAGGAAAATAATCAATAGAATCAGAAACAAAGATGTGGAATCTAAGGGAAAACACAAATATTATGAGGAAACATAAGTTACCTTAGAATGAAAGAATACAAAATAAATATCAACTGTGCAAGATCCTGGGTGGGATAAACAAGGAAAAGCAGAAAAGATTGGTGGATTTGAAGTTACAACAAATTAAAAATACACAAATAAAACAAGGAGAGAAGCAGTGGGAAAATGGGCAGATTCATAGGACCAGTGGGAAGAGAGCATTAGAATTCATAGGCATGGAATTACAGTCTCAGAAACTTGAGCGACAATGCCCACTGTTTAGTTACTGGATGGACAGAACACCGCACATCTGTACAAGGAACACAACACAGCAATACAAAGGAATGATTGATGGATTTATGCAACTCCACAAATAAGTCTTAAGATGGTATGTTGTGAGAAAGAGTCTGATGTTTTCTAAAGGCTATGTAGATAATAAACTAAGTCTATTTACAGAAAATGCAAATGATGGTGACAAAGGCAGATTGTTCCTTGCCTGTGAGTGACAACGGGAAGAACATACCACACAGAAGTAAAAAAAATTTGTTCCTTGATTTCTGCATATACATTCATTAAGAATAGTAAAATTCTGTTATGAAATTATGCATCCTATATAAATATTTATAAATACATTTATATATATTTACACATGAAATATGTAGAGGATTAAATTTAAAAAAATATGTTTTTCAATCTGGGCAAAAGACAACTGTGAAAGTCTGATGAAGTAGATGAAAATTAATAATAATAATAATTGTTACTCTTACTGTTATTGGAGGCAGGGTCTCATTGTATAGCCCTGACTGAGCTGGAACTTGATATGTAACAATAAATAATGAAATTCCTGAATATTCATTAATGACACAGTTAGAATAGGCAAGGGGAATGGTGTCATCCTTGGGACAGGGTGCATGAAAAACCTAGTCTCTCTGTGAGCCCTGGGCTAGCCTCTAGCCCACAGTCCTGCCTCAGCTTCTTGAGTGGTGGAATTACATATGGGCAGGTTCGCTTCTTCTTAATGAAGTACACTGAATATTAAAAACCTCATTGCCTTTTATTTATTCTCTCTGTGTGTGTGTGCTTGTGTGTGTGCGTGTGTGTGTGTGTGTGCATGTGTGTATGCTTGTGTGTGTGTGTGTGTGTGTGTGCATGCATGTGTGTGCATGTGGGTGTGTGCTTGTATGTGTGTGTGTGAACCCATGTGTGATGGTGCCCACAGAGTCCTGAATAAGGTTGGATGGCCTGGAACTGGAGTTACAGAGGTTGTGATCCACCATATAGATGCTGGGAATGGAACCCAAGTCCTCTTCAAGAGCAGCAAGTGCTTTTAACCATGAGCCATCTCTTGAGCCCCTATCCTCAATCTGTTGATTTTTATAAACTGATTATCTTCTGTGAGCATAGACTCTTTTCTAAATCTTAAATCAATTTAAGACATTGTTGGAGCATGGCTCAATGGAGCTGTGTGAGGAGATTTATGAGTGCTGGTGAAAACTCCAAGAAACCAAGACAAGAGTCTTGTGACATCAGTTTCTTAAAAAAAAAATGGAGTTATTCTTAGATTATACTTTTTTGCCTTCTCAGGTACAGAAGACAGGAGTGAGTTTACTTCAGATTATTCATTACACTGGCTGTTGTTATTTGTTTATATGCCTCTATGGAGAACATGTTTTGCCACATGTGGTTTGCCTAGCATGTATGGCTTGTCTTTGAGGTTATACAGTTTACTCATGGGACTCTTGACCCCTCAAAGTCCAGTGCTCTGAATAGAGATGGCTATTGCATGAGACTTTGGTCTGCCTCATGTGTCTGTTCATTCTCCCAGATCCCACTGCCAACTAGAGCAGTCAACATACATGTACACAACAGGTGAGATAAATGAAATCAAAGATGTTAAGACTCACAGACCTGTAGCCGGAAGTTTCTCTGGTCCTACCCTGTCCCCCAGTCCCACAGCCACTTATAGAACAATCACTCAGAGGCTTACGTTAATTATAAACTGTATGGCCAATGGCTTAAATTTCTCGCTAGCTAGCTCTATCATCTTAAATTAACCCATTTCTATTCATCGATGTTTTGCCACATGATCGTGGTGTTACCAGTCTGCTGGCATGTTCCTCCTTGGGCTGTGGGCTGGCATCTCTACCACATCTGCCTTTCTTCTTCCTGTCTCTCTTGGATTTCCCACCTATCGATAACCTGACTTGGCATAGGCCAGAGCAGCTTCTTTATTAACCAATCATAGCAACACATATTCACAGCATACAGAAAGACCATCCCACACCACTTCTTTTCTGTCTAATCAAAAAAGAAGGTTTCAACTTTAACATAGTAAAATTACATAGAATAAAACAGTTATCAAAGCAAGAATTACAGTTACAATATCTAGTCTATTTGTATTTGGCAAAATTAAAGAAAATACACTATCGTCTATCTTATTTCTGTGAGTCTAAATTTTCCTATCTAATTTACCTTTCATCATAACCAAGGAAAACTATAATTATAACTATCTAGTCTTCAACTCCATCAAAGACCCCAGAAGGATATAATATTACCTAAGTAAACGGGAAGTGCTTTTTAAGCAACTTCCGAAATTCTGAAAATGACAGAGACAGCTAGTTGCCTAGACAGTCACCCAAAGTTCCTCTGTAACATTGGGGCATCCATCTTCAGCCTATAGGCCTAGAGTCTCTCAGTAACTTCTCCCAGTGTCCTGCAGAATGTCTGGTAGTCTCCTCTGCGAAACAGGAACCTGGAGGACCATCTCGCCTTGTTTTGGCAAAATTCAGCAGTCGTTTTCCTATGAGACCTGTATATCCAGGTATACAACATATTATCAAGCAGTCCAGGCAAGAGCAATTTCTTGCCCAAATGGCTAACTTTTGCCATAAAGAAAGTAAACTCCATGTGGAATTTCTTCAATACCCATTGTCTTCTTTGAAGTAATTGGTGCTGTCAGGAGCAAACATGTCTTACTGTCCAGAAAAGTCTAAGTTTTTAAAACATTTTAAATGTCATATTCTGTAGGTTCTTGAAGGGTTTGAAGATTGCCTATCTGATTAAAATATATCTATGTATACCTAGAAAACTTAACTAATATGACTCTAAGTTTGATTATCATAGATGACTAATTGTTAATCTGTATTTCTTAATTATACATTACAATTTCAAATGAGCTGTACAAATATAATACCTTAAACAAGATTAGAAATACAAATACAATATAACAAAATTAACTTTAAATTTGTATCAATAAACTAAAATCCATAGAAATGTAAAACATTTTAAATAAGTTGTTGCCCTATAAAAGTAGATTCAATAGTTTACCTTTTTTCCTATCATAGCTATACTATCCCCTTTTATGTTTTAGAAAGAGGTTGCATTTATAATTAACCCCCTTTAAATAAAGATAAACATTTATAAATAATGTTTTGGGAATTTGGGAGTAGCTTCTCCTACTGCTTCCTGCTGATTGGGGGCACTGGTAATCTTGTGGGGATCCTGAGAAAATTAAGAATGGTAGTTAAATCTTGGCTGTAGTAGTCTGTGAAGGCTGGATCATCTCAGCCAGTTGCTTTGAAGCTGATTTTGGATGTTGGATCATCTGGGCCATAGTGTCATCAGAGACCTTTTAGTGGGTTTTGGTAGATCAAACCATATAAGCCTGGAAGCAATCCACAGGTTCTTATCTTCTGTAGAGACAAAACAGAACCTCTTTTCCAAAGCAGTGTATCCTTAGACACAAATTTTGAAGTCAAGATATCTTTAAAATATACATATTGCTTTCACAATCAAATGTCTTTCTGCAGTTAAAAATCCCAAAGATAATATAACCCATAATCTCTGTGTAATTTCCATCTTTACGTGGCTTATTTTTTATATTAATTTTATTTTCAAAATTATCTATTTCTTTATATAACTGTCTATCCTCCTTTTCCTCTCTCTTCCAAGCCTACGTATATTTTTACATACATTGTAAACCATTGGGAGGTTTATTCCACCTGAATCTGTCTTTTGTGTATCTATAATCCTTCTTTGACCAGGAGAGATGTTAAACAGTTAAACTGCACGGCTAGGACAAAAAGCGGCAGCCTTGGCTGCTGACTCCACCCCACTCGGTTTTTCAGCATGGTGCAGGTATCAAGTCATGCTTATCTCCCCAATTCTGAGAAGCATTATTAAATAGTATGACTGTGTTTTTTAAGTCCATGGCTGTGCTCCCAAGCCCAGGTATCATCTGGGAGAAGCCTCTTCGTAACACAGCCCAGTTCATCGGAGACTACAGGAGTCTGCCATGTTGGCACTGAAGCCTGCTGCAAGCCAGTGGACGTGTCTCCGTACCATGGTCCTGCATGAGACCTGAAGTAGGAAGCTGGTTTTAGCTCAATTTTAGAACCTCTTTTTAAGTTCTCTCAGGTTTTAGGTGGAAACTCTTGCCCCACATTGGGCAGCCAAATGTTGCCAGAAGTTTCTCTGGTCCCACCCAGTCCCATAGTCCCTTATAAGTCCATAGCTGCTTATATAATAATCACTTAGAGGCTTATATTAATTACAAACTGTATAGCCAATGGCTTAAGTTTCTTGCTAGCTAGCTCTATCATCTTAAATTAAGCCATTTCTATTCATCTATGTTTTGCCATATGGCTATGGCATTACCAATCTGCTGGCATGTTGCTCCTTGGGCTGCTTGCTTGTGTCTCTCCCACCTCTGCCTTCCTTCTTTCTGTCTCTCTTGGATTTCCTGCCTAGCTATAACCTGACTCACCATAGGCCAGATCAGCTTCTTTATTAACCAATCATAGCAACACATATTCACAGCACACAGAAAAACCATCCCACAGTACAGACCAACCAGGGCACAGCTGCTATAATCTCTCTCTGCTATGGGGACTCATTCCTTTCTCCTAACATTTAGTTACATTTCATTTCATCGACTCTTGCCAGAGGAACATGTTGTCAAGTCTTCTGTACCCATGTCCTTTCAACACAGTGCCTCCTGAATCCCACAGGGACATTCATCCATTTCTTTAAAACCTCAAATTGTGCCTACCACTTCCTACATAAAAGGCTCTACTTTATTATTTTCAACACCCAAAACCCCAAACCTCAAGCTAAAAACTAAACTTCAAAAATAATCAGACATGAGTCTCTAGACACCTGAGCATCACAGCAGAACCAAAACATTCTAGAGGCGTCCATGAGCCTGAAGCACAAAGATTACAGGGCATATTAGAAGCTTCCTGGCAGTTTTGATGGTGTTTTAATGACTTGCTGTGAGAGTCCAGACACAGATGACCTACACTTGGGTGCAGGTGTGCACACAGCCAGAAGAACACAGGGAATAATAACACATGCCCTGATTAGAGAACATCATTAAAATTAAATAAAAATATGTTAAGACAAGATAAATATTTTCAGGACCAGAAGTGAAATGGAAAGCTAAAGATATAAAGCCCCAGAGTTTAATGCTGTGTGTGAGAACAAGAGAGGCTGCCAGAAAGTCTTCCACCATGGGATCATTGGATCAAAACTGCAGTGAAACTCAGACCAGGAGCTGTAGCTGGGATCTTCATAGTAAGATGAATCAAATGACCAGATTAGGGCTGAAGCTTGAACAAATCTCCAAAGCAAGGGAAGTGAAGATGGCCTTGTAGCAACATGCAGGCTGCCTACAGGGCCCAGGCCAGCCTGGGTGACAATGTTTACTGCTGACAGACGGGGCTTGAAGCTGGCCACAGTGTGTGATGATTAACAGAGAAGCAGAGAACAACCACAGAGAATAGATGTTGACACAAGATAGTCTTGCACACTCCCAACCCCCAAGACTGCTAAGTGAGCCAGCCAACAACTCCAGCAACGAGGAAATCTGCTCCTCCTAAATGCATGCAGAATTTAGAGTCTTTAATAGCTAGTTTAAATGAAGACGTGTGCCATAAAACAAAAGTCGAACAAATAAAAAGCAATCAAGTTAAAATGCAAATAAAACAAGCAGGTATTACACTGATGAGCAGAAACTGGTAATGATCACAGGAATTGTTTGTGGATCATAAAATGTTCTAAAATTAAACTGTGCTGAGGATTACTTAAGTATTAAAATGTGTTAAATATTAGACCAAACATTCAAATTAGTAAACATTAGCATATGTAACTTTATAATAAAAAAGCTTTAATTAAAAAAAATAGTAAAACTGCAAACTAAATATAACAAGAATTACCAAATCCCAGGGACTGGAAAGATGAGTCAGTGGTTAAGAGCACTGGCTGCCTTTGCAGAGGACCCAGCTTGGATTCTCAGCACATATGTGGTGGCTCACAAAGGGGATGTGATGCCCTCTTCTGGCTTCACTGAGTATTGCACACACATGGTGCACATACATATATTCAGCCAAACAACACATAAAATACGAAGAAACAAAATATTTTTTAAAACAATTGCTATATTCCATCAACTATGAAATATTCCTGTTTTAATTCCCTGGAATCCAGATGCAGCTCACAGCCAATGGTGACATAACTATCCTCACTCAGACAGCCAAATAAAGAATTTGCTGACATCCACTTATTTGAAAGTCAGGCTTCCTTGGTGCCACATTTAAAGCATCTTCAATGCTTTTAAAATTTTTTAAATAAATTTTTTTAATTTATTCATTTTGTTCTTAATGGAGTAAATTTGGTACTAATGAGGAAAATATTTGTAGAAGTAAGAGCAACAGCTCACTAGTTCCTCATAAAGGTGAATAAAACCCTGTAAGGACACTAACTGAAGAAAACGTTGATAATTAGGACCCTTCTTTAATTTTGATTGCTAACAGTAAAAGAGGGAAGTTCCAAGGCCCAGAAAGAGGCATAATTTCTGCAAGTTTAGTGAGGTTTAAACTCCAGGGCTCCTTATTTGTGCAGGTTTTCTCCCGAGAACCTGCTCCTTTTAACTTTTTATAAAGAAGGATCCTAGCACTGGCTAGCTATGGACCTTACAAATTCTGTCTTCAGCCTTGTTCTCAGAATAGTACAAAATGTTTCCAAAGGTCAGTTGGCTATTGTGCCAGGTTCACATTAATAGAGGCCATGGCTCGCAATACTCCAGACACTAATGCTAACTTCCTGTGTTACATTATTCAGTTAGAGGAAAGATGCAATTGTGGATTTTACTAAGAAATCCACAGTTGTTCAAGGGCTGGGAAGATGGCTCACTGATTGTGCATTTGCAACCCTCACTGAGGACCCAGGTTCAATTCTTAGCAGCCATATGGCAGCTCAGAACCATATGTAACTTTAGTTCCAGAGGATCTAGCACCCTCTTCTAGTCTGTGGGCACTGCACACACACACACACACACACACACACACACACAAACACACACACACATGTCAGCAAAATAATCCTAAACCTGACATAAATATGTAAATAAACAAATAAATAAATAAATGGGTTTGAAAGTACAGGAGATGTCGGTTCTCCAGAGGGTCTAAAATCATTCCCACTGGGACTTGAGACTAGAGGACAGAAGCCATTTAAACTTTATTAAGGACAGTCAGTTACCCAAGGGAAACTGTTAAATGACTGCTTATTTTTGCAACTGGAATCTATGACATTACTTTTTTGGTAAAAATTTAAATCTTGGTTTCACATTCACACATATAAAAAGGTGCTGTTTAATATACAGTCTGCTTCCTCCTGTTTTTTTTTTGACTCAGTCATAAATTTGGAGTATTGTGTTCAACACAACTATGTCTTCTTATTTGCAGTTTGGCTGTTTGTTTTTTATTTGTTTATTACTTTTTAAAAAAGTTTTCAACTTTCTTCTTGCCTGCATGAATTAATCATGTTTTATAAATGTTTCAAAAATTCATAAAATAATTCCAGTAATTGTTTTAGGGACATATGGTAGGAATTTTTTCTTCTTTAATTGGGGTTATAAATATTTTTGCTGTATAAAACACACACACACACACACACACACACACACACACACAAAATACAGACACATGAAGGACCACTACATCATAAAGAAGCAAAAAGTTGAATCTTACCTGCTGAATCATAACACATATAGTTTATATCACATCTTTAGGTCCAATGGAAATCATATTGTATTTTTCATACTCATGGAAAAGAACCAAAAAATGAAAGGAAGGAAATAATAATACACTGACCAAGGAATCAATGCATAACAATAAAATCAGAGCTGGGTGTGGTGATGTGCTCTTATAATCCCAACCCTCAAGAGATGGAGGCAGGATGATTGCCACAAGTTCAAAACCAGACCAGGCTGCATGGAGAGCACCATGCACATTAG
>CABHPH010140529.1:0-20409 GCA_902168325.1 Peromyscus nudipes
GTGTGTGTGTGTGTGTGTTGTGAGTGCATGTCGGTACCACAGCATGCAGGGGTCATGTGACCACTTTCAGGAGTCATCTCCTTTGGCGGCGTGTTCCAAGGGTTGAACTCAGGCCGTCAGGCTTGTATGGTTTAGCAGCACTGTTCCTTGTTTTTGTTTTTTGAGACAGGATTGGTCTTAAACTCCTTATGTACCCCAGGCTAGCCTAGAATGCTCCATGGTTTTGGCTCAGCCTCCTTAGTTCTGAGGTTACAAGAATGTACCTCTACAGTAGCTTTGTTAATTTTTTCTATTAGGTTACTTACTGTCTCCATAATGATTTGAATGTATTCATTGTATATTAGAGACATAAATCATTTCTATAAATGTTTAAAAAAAAATCCCCACTATGTTGCCCGGTTGCCTGCTTCAGCCTCAGCATGCTAAGATGATGGGCAGCGTTTCACTTACCCTCAGCTTTCATTTGTACATCAAACTTTAAATTTTGAGCCAGGTGATGGTGGTGCATGCCTTTAATCCTAGCACTCGGAGCGGAGGGACCCACGTGGATCTCTGAGTTTGAGGCCAGCCTGGTCAAAAGAGAGAGTTCCAGGATACCCAAAGCTACACAGAGAAACCCTGTCTCAAAAAAAACAAAATAAATAAATAAACAAATAAAAATTAAATTTTGATGTACAAAAGCTTAAAATTTCTTATGCAATTAAAAACTTTTAAATCTATGTTTAGGTGTGTGTGTATCTCTCTCTCTCTGTGTGTGTGTGTGTGTGTGTGTGTGTGTGTGTGTGTGTACCTGTGAGTACAAGTGTCCAAGGAGGCCAGAGGTATAGGCTCCTTTGGGGCTGGGGTTACATATAGTTGTGACCCAGCATGTGGATGCTGGGAATTGAACCCAGGTCCTCTGGCAGAGCAGCCCGTGAGCTTATCCACTGAGCCAACTCTCCAGCTTCTTCTTATACACTTAAATCTTTGTTTTCTGGATTTTTATACCTTACTTGGGAAACTTCTAATATTAAAAAAAATTGTTTCTGTTTTATCCTAGATCTTTGTAGAGTTAGATTTATAGGTGTTCAGCTGGGCATGCCAATGTGTGCTTGTAATCCCAGTACTCAGGAGGCTGAGGCAGGAGGCTTGCCTTGAGTTTAAGGCCCTGTCTCAATCTAATCAAAGTTAGAGATACGTAGATGTTTACTGTACCTGGACTATATTTTTGTGAGTGATCTGAGATAGGTTTTGTCCCACCATATTTATTAGACAACTCATTTTCTCTTTCTCAGAATATTTTCATTATATACTCAGTTTTCTTATATCCAAAGATCATTTGCTGGACTTTCTGTGTCCCATTGATCTACTAATCTATTAATCTTGTAAGCCAGTAATACCTTTGTAATTTGTTCTGATATTTGGTTGGATAAAGCCTCCACATTTTCTTTTAAAAAAAAAAATCTTTTAACAACAGATTCTACTGTAGGCCACCAGCTCCAACCTGAAGAGGAACAGGTAGCTTTCATTTCATTTCTCTCTCTCTCTCTCTCTCTCTCTCTCTCTCTCTCTCTTTTGTAGCTTTGGAGCCTGTTCTGGAGCTCACTCTGTAGACTATGCTGGCCTCGAACTCACAGAGATCCACCTAGCTGTGCTTCCCGAGTGCTGGGATTAAAGGCATGTGCCATCACCAGCTGGCAGTAATGAACTCTTAGGGTTGGGGATGTAGTTGGGTGGGATGGTAGAATGTGTGAGGCATCCCCAGTGGGCCGGGGGCATCTCATATTGTATTAGTTATGTGTCTATCTGCTAGCACAGTGTCCAACAGAAAAACACTAAAGCCACTTTCTTATGGTTTATCAAGTAGTTATGCGTGGTCAGGGTATTATAGTTTCTCTCTGCCCGGCAATCTTTTTCTTTTCTTTTTTTGTTTTTTCGACACAGAGTTTCTCTGTGTCACCCTGGCGGTCCTGGAACTCACTCTGTAGACTAGGCTGGCCTTGAACTTAGAGTGCTGGGATTAAAAGCTTGCACCACCACCACGGGGCAACAGTGGTTTCTTTCAAATACATAAATCTGTATTTTTCTCATCTTTTTACAATGGCTACAACCTCCATGTGTTGAATAACAGTAGAAAGAGAGCTGGCACTCCCTAGGGGTTTTTGTCAGTTACACAGTCTGTGATGCTCCCTGAGGATCCAGAAAGCTGCTCAAGACTGGATCATCGGTCAGGAATCTGCCTGGGGAGCCACGTTGGCGAGAGCCTGCGGCAGGGTGCGGACTCTAGCCCCGCCAGGGGCGTGCACAGCCGCGGCCAGCTGCCAGCTCTGGTGCTGGGCACAGCTCCAGGAGCCAGGCACGGATGGGGTGCAGGCTCAGCATCCCAGGAAGCCGGTTGGTGGGGGCGCTGCTCCTGTCCTCACGTCAGGTCTCCCGATCTGTGCTTAGCGCTACCTTTGGGCCAACGCACCAGCTCGACTCACCAGCTGGCAGAAGGCTGGGCCGCGCCACGCTGACGTGATCAGTGTCGCTGCAGGCGCCGCCTTGGGAACCACTAAGTGTGGTACTGGAATTCTGGGTGTGGCTGCCACTAGGGACCGGAGGGACCTTGGTCTTCCCAGCTCTTTCTAGGGCAGGTTTAGAAAATAGACTTGTGGTTGGTGTGTCCTTGGGGTGGAGGAGAGTGGCTGGAGAGTGGGGAGATGTGATAAGGCAGTGAGGCAGCACCTGATCTCCAAGAACGCACTCAACTGCCTTTTCGGACCCGGAGAGAAGCATACAGCCCTGCCCAACCCCAGCAACCATGTGGTCTCTTACTGGAAGTGAGGAGAGGCAGGCGAGCATCCCAGGCTGTTGTGCTGAGTTGGCTGACGGCATAGTTTCCTCACATGTGGTCAGAGGCTCACTGTCCCTCCTAGTCGCCAGTCTGGGAGGAAGGAAGGAGCGGGGCCCATCACAGCACCAAAGCGTCCTTGCTAAGGTTACCCGTCCATGTGTCCAAATTCAAGGTCTGTCCTTCACTCCTCCTTTTACTTACCTTCAGCAAACCTCGGCACTGTTTGCCCTGCTGCTTGCCCAGTCCTCCTTAGGAAATGCTTGTTTCCATGGCAACCTACAGACCTGGATTTTTTTTTTCTTTTCTATTTCTTTCTTTTTTTGGGGGGGAGGGGTTTCATGACAAGATTTCCCTGTGTAGTTCTGTCTGTCCTGGAACTCACTCTGGAGACTAGGCTGGCCTTGAACTCAGAGAGCCACCTGCCTCTGCCTCCCAGGTGCTGGGATTTAAGTTGGGCTGCACCACTGACCAGCTTTTTTTTCTATTTCTTAGGCCACTCTTTATAACCTAATTTTGGGGGACTGCCCCTCTCTTTTTCTTCCATACATTCTTTAAGCCCTGGGTCTCTTCTCCCTCCCTCTTTCCCTCCTCATTTGCATTGAGATAGAATTCATATACCAATAAAATTCATGTTTGTTTGTTTGTTTTTATCCAGTGCTGGAGATGAAACTAGGATCTTATACATGCTAAGCACATGCATAAACAACTTGCTGCCTGTCCAATTCTGTGATGTTTATAATAGTCATACAATTGAGTAACCAAGACCACTGCCTAATTCCAGAACATTTGCCCTGCACAGAAACTAAATGTACTATTAGACACCACTCCCCATTTGCCTTTTCCTTGCCCCCAAGGAACTACCAGTCTATTTTCTGTCTGTATAGATTTGCTAATTTTGTGTATTCCTTACACGTGTATACATAGAGTAAGTGGTCTTCTGTGACTGGCTTCTTTCAGTTAACAATATTTTAAAGGTCCCTTCATGGGGGCTGGAGAGATGGCTCAATAATTAAGAGCAGCTAGGTTGGGTTCCCACCCTGCTTCAGCTGGCTCCCAGCTGCTGGTTATTCCAGCTCCAGGGGATCGGACATCCTCTTCTGGCCTCTGCAGGCACTACACTCAACGACCACTTCCTACTCCACCCCCCCCCCCACGATTCTCGGCTCTCTCTCCCTCTCTCTCTCTCTCTCTCTCTCTCTCTCTGGTTTTTCTAGACAGGGTTTCTCTGTGTAACAGCCCTAGCTGTCCTGGAACTAGCTCTGTAGACCAGGCTAGCCTCGGACTCACAGAAGTCCTCCTGCCTCTGCCTCCCCAGTGCTGGAAATAAAGGTGTGCGCCACCACCGCCCAGCTAATTCCTTTTTGTTTTTTGAGACAGGATTTTCTGGCTGTCCTGGTAGAGCGGGATGGCCTTGAACTCATAGAGATCTACCTACTTCTGCTGAGTGCTGAGATTAAAGGAGTGTACTATCACCACTCGGCTAATTCTTTTTATTTTTTTATCTTTTATGTATGTTTTTTATAAGTTTGAGTGTTCTAACTGCATGTATGCCTGCATGCCAGAAGAGGGCATCAGACCACATTATAGATAGTTGTGAGCTGCCATGTGGTTGAACTTGAACTCAGGAAGAGCAGCCTGTGCTCTTAACCCACTGAACCATCTCTCCAGCCTTTGGCTAATTCTTTAAAAAAAAAAAAAAAAAAAATCCATTCATGATTGGCATGTGTCAGCGGTTTTTTTTGTTTGTTTTTGTTTTTGTTTTTTAATGGCTGAAGAGAAATACTTTGTTTATTGCTGGGTGTTTAGTCTGCTTGCAGTTTTTTACTTTCCTGAATAAATGCTGCTGTGAGGACAAGCATTTCTATTTATTTGTTTTATTATTTTGAATTATGTGTCTGTGTCTGTGTGTGGGTATGTACACGCTAAGTGCCCACAGAGGCCCAGAGGTGTCAGGTACCCTGAAGCTGAACTTATAGATGGTTGTGAGCTGGGGAATGTGGGTACTGGAAATCCAACGCTGGTCCTCTGGAAGAGCAGTACATGCTCTTAACCACCGAGCCGTCCCTCCAGTGCCTGACATGCATTTTAAATTCTCTTTTGTACGTGCTAGGAGTGTTTGCTCAGCTCTATAGTAACTGCAGCAGTTTGAAGAATCACCAAGTCGTTTTCCAAAGCACCGGCCCCATTCACATTCCTACCAGGTGGAGAGAAGGGTCCCAGTCTCTCCACAGCCTCACCCACACCCGTCATTGATGACAGTCTTGGGGGAGTAGTAGAGTATGCTTTGTGGGTTTGATTCTCTTTCCTCATGACTAATGCTGTTTATGCCTGTTTATGTACTTGCTGGACACTTAGTATCTTCTTTTGAGAAATACTGATTCAAATATGTGCCACTCTTTTTTTTTTTTTTTTTTGGTTTTTCGAGATGGGTTTCTCTGTGTAGTTTTGGTGCCTGTCCTGGATCTTGCTGTGTAGACCAGGCTGGCCTCGAACTCAGAGAGATCCACCTGGCTCTGCCTCCCGAGTGCTGGGATTAAAGGCGTGCGCCACCACCGCCCGGCTTGTGCCACTCTTTAATAGAGCTATTTGTCTTTTCATTGTTGAGTTGTAAGGGTTCTTTTTTAAATTGTTGAGCTTGGTGTGGTAGTATACTCACTCATTTAATCCTACCACTCGGGAGGCAGAGGCAAGTGGATTTCTGTGAGTTCAAGTCCAGCCTGGGCTACAGAGTGAGATCCAGGAAAGGTGCAAAGCGACACAGAGAAACCCTGTCTGGAAAAAACCTGGTCTTCATAGTGAGACCCTGCCTCAAAATGAATGAATGAATAAATATAAGTGAATAAACTGTGATTCAAGAAATCCATATAACATAGCATCTTAATCATTTTAAAGATGCAGTTTAGTGTTAAGATCTAGCATGATGGCTCAGCAAGCCTGAAGACCAGAATGCAGTTCCTGGAAACCACACGGTGGAAAGAAAGAACCAACCCTCTGAAGCTATGCTCTGACCGCCACAGGCACACATACACCCACATCTATACACATACGTAATTTAATAAAAATACTTCTATTTAGCCGGGCGGTGGTAGCGCACGCCTTTAATCCCAGCACTCGGGAGGCAGAGCCAGGCAGATTTCTCTCAGTTCGAGGCCAGCCTGGTCTACAGGGTGAGTTCCAGGACACAGAGAAACCCTGTCTCGAAAAACAAAAAACAAACAAATAAACAAAAAAAAAAGATTTCTATTTAAAAAAACAAAGTTGATAGTATCCTTCCTTTCATTAAAATCCCTTCTCTGGGTCCCCGTTGCTTGTAAGGGAGTGACTCCTACGGGGCTCACATGCAGCTTTGGCCACCTCTCCGAACTCACTGCTCACCACTTTTTACTGTTCACCAGTACCCTCCAGACACAGGGCTTCTGTTATGTGCCTCATACAGTCCCATACCTCTGGCTGCCCACCCTTTGACCTCGCTAATAATCCCTGTGCAGCCACCAGTCCCTTCTCCATCCAGTGAGCGTCCAGTGGAGCTCAGCTGCAGGGTCTCTGTTGCTTTAGGAGAGTCGTCCTTGCCCTCCACAGGTGAGCCCGGCCTCTCTGGGAGAATTTCTCCTCACCCACTTGCTTTTTCTCAGCGCATACATTACAGAGTTGTAATTATGTACTGGTTTATGTAAGTCTTTGCCTCATTGTCTGCCTCCCTGGGCAGACAGGCTGTTGCGGGTAGTTCCTGGCCTTCCTTCCTGGAACACACAGCAGTTACCCAGAGCTGAGGGAATAGCAAGCATTTTCAGTTAGTATTTGTAGAACGAAGGCAGGAGGGAGGGGAGCTGGCCGTCCTCTGAGCATACTGCCAGCTCCTCCTGGGACAGGAGTCCTGACACAGAGGATGGGTGGCCATCTGTAGGTCACCTAGCTTCCTGGGCCTCTGCTTTTTTACCTTCTGAGTGGAGACTTTCTTGTCCCAGAAAGCAACGGTGACTTCCTCGAAGGCCCCAACATAAGTTGGAGGAGCCTGCCTCCACCCCCTACCCAGTCTCTCAGGACCCTGGGGCCTCACAGTTGCCTTTGGTTCTAAGCAGAGTCTGGTGGGTCCACAGGGCCAGAGGGATTCTGAGGCGGGCATCCTCAGATGCTAGAGGGGGGCTCTGCTAGACAGTATCCATGGGTAAACAGAGCTGACTTGTCCTCAGAGAGTAGCCACACCCCTGGCAGCCTGGGTTGGGGCATTTGTGTGGCCAAGGTTGTCTGTGTACCTCCCTTCAGAAGAGTGGCCACTTGGAGTACAGGGGTGTTCTGTTTCTGACTGAATGCGAGTCTGTTTTTAGACCTGAATGACCAGCTTCTTGTGTGGAGATGGCCAGGTCCCAAGGGGCCTGCCAAGAAAAAGTGGTCTGTCATCAGGCCCAGGGGGGCCAGCTGGACAGATGCTGCCCCAGCTGTGGGCACTGCTGGCAAGGCCAGCAGCCAGCCAGGCAGTTTGTAGAACCCACTGCCTGCCCTGATGTGGCCTAGGCTCTGTGGGAAAGCCTGGGTGTCCTGGGAGGGGACATTCTGCATGTCTTTGATCTCTGGGCAGGACAGAAGCAGCGATGGCTTCCAGCGGAGGGAGGAGCAGAGAGGATGGTGTCTGAGCATGGCTGCTGGGTCTGGTGTAGTTGTATACCTCCTGGCCAGCAGGTGGAAGCCCTAGGCACCAGAATGCCTTCTCCGCAAGCTCCTGCTTTCTTGTGTTGTAGGCCAAAGAAAAGATTGAGACACACGTGGCATGTGTGGAGTTTTGTGAGTGCATATGAGGCCCAGTTGTGCCCTCACATCGTTAATTCCTGTGGGGAGGGAGCTGTACCTCTAGGTGTCCTTCAAGGGGTGTGGTGGGACATGGGGCTACAGCTCTCAGTGCAGGTAAAGGATGGGAAGCTCAAAGGGCGGGGCTGTAGGTCCCCCACCCCACTTCCCCGGCTACACTTTGGCCTCGTTCAGATCGTGACATAGCACATAAGCAAGAGGATTTTTCTGTCCTGTTTTGTAGAGAGAGGCACAGGCTCTGAAGGAGGTGACAGGATCACCAGAGGTTCAAGGTACAACCAGAAGCTGCTGTCACTCAGGGCTTGTGTTTGTGCCTTAAGAGACCTCTGTTTCTGAACGAACTGCACACACAGAGGAATCCTTCATCTGGGATTATTACTGAGCACTTACTGTATGCATGAAACTGGACAAATCCCTAGAGTGTGAGAAACTGAGTGGAAAGACTCTGCCTGGAGCTGGTTCTCTGGGCAGGCTGTGCAGCCTAGGGTGTTTTCTAGGTAGAGTGGAGGCCACATGCATCCTTGGACACAGGTGCAGCTTCAGGGAGCAGAGATGCTGAGAACAAGGACAAGGGGATTCTGTCCTGGGCAGGAGCAGGCTGGCAGAGAATGGCCCAAGCTGAGCTGGGAGGGCAGCTTATCAGCACCCTCTTCCCAGAGCAAGGCCAGTGGAACACCTTGCTGCGACCTCTATCTCACAAGGAACAGCGTCCCTTTGGCAGGCTGAGAGCCCAGACTTGGGTTCGAAGGTCAGGATACAGGAAAAAAAGGTTTAGGGCTAATTAACTAGGGGTGGTTCAGTCACCCAAGCAGTGAAGGGCTTGGGGGACAGGGCAGACCTGGGCTGAGGCAAGAGACACAGGCAAATGTCTTGGCTGCCACAGTAGGAAGATGGAGTCAGTCTTGCTCTCCAAATCCCCTGGGCAGAAAGACATATGGGTTCCCTGTAGGGAGGAGAAACCTGTGCCTGTTACAACTCATTCTTGTTTAGCCAGTGTTCACCTCCCAGGTGGCTGAGCCTGCCCACACCTCCTCCTGAGCGGCTAGCTCTCCCAGCTTGTTTGGTGCTTTGAGTAAAGAGGAGAAGCTGGGTAGTGGTGACGCAGAGGCAGGCGGATCTCAGTGAGTTCGAGGCCAGCCTGGTCTACAAAGCAAGTTCAAGTTCCAGGACAGCCAGGGCTGTTACACAGAGAAGTCCTGTCTCAAAGACACACACACACACACACACACACACACACACACACACACACACTGAGGAATGTCTATCTAGGGAACTCCAGTCCCCAGAAGGGCCTCTGGGTTATCCTCCCAGCTCCGATGCTTCTCTTTGGTTTCTTTCCAATCCTGTCTCCTGGGGTCTTTGTGGGGAGTTGTGGCCTCACTCTGCATCCAGGAAAAGCTGCAGGAGGGGAGGAATCTCAGGGCCCTGTGCTATACTGAAATGTGCTATATTGAAAATAACACCATTAGCTGGGGCTGTAGCTCACTTGGTAGAGTGCTTGCCTAGCATGCATGAAGCCCTGGGTTCTGTCTCTAGCACCGCATCAACTGGGTGTGGCCTGTAATCCCAGTCACTTGAGAGGGGGCAGGTAGGAGGATGGGAGTTCCAATTCAAGGTTGTCCTTGGCTACATAGTAAGTTGAGGCCACTTGAATAAATGATACCAGGAAGGGAGGGAGGGAAGGAGAAAGAAAGGAAGGGAGAGAGGGAGGAAGGAAGGAAGGACAGATGGACAGATGGACCACTGTCTAGACTGTAGTATGAAGCTGCTCTCCTATTCTCCAGGCACTCAGGAACAAGGGAGGAGCTTTAGTTTTGGTGCTGGGCCTTGGGACTCTGCTTTCTCTCTTACAGGGCTAGAGCTGGACTGAGGGTCAGGTGGTAGGCAACCTGAGCTGGACCTGCTTACCACCTTTTCCCATAAACCCTCCCAGGAGGAAACATGGCTTGTTGGGCTAAGGAAGCTTGCCATCGTTTGAAGTGTATATGGTTCAGTCCTTTCCTCTTTCCAGCCCTCAAGACTCATGCAGGTGTGGCTGTGGCTGAGCGTTAGTTGTTAGACACCTCCATGGCAGTCCAGCCCTGTGTGGGCAGGTCACAGAACCCAGCTGCTCCCCATTCTCCAGCCATGGAATGTAGGCAGCACCACTTGCCCCATTTATGTTCTAGCGGATTATCTAATCTTTGTGCCTGGTGCATGGTTTTGGGGCAAACCTGGCCTGGAGGTTTCCTGTCTGGCTGCCAGCACCGCACACGGCAAGCAGAATTGGGAGTTAGCGGACAGCCAAGGGGAGCAGACCCCCTCTGCTCTCTCCTGCACTGGAGGTCGGGCCTGTGGCCCCCGTGTCTATACTCTGCTGTCTCTTGCTTAGCTCTAGACCTTCCTCCGGGAGCATCTGCACAGCTTGCGCCTGCTCTTCGCTCTAACTGCACCCCCCCATCTTCTGTTTCTCAGCTTGGACTCATTAGAGAGGGAATCTGCTGGGCTAGCTACCTCTATGCTCTTGGGAGGCTCCTGGCCAAGGGCAGATGGTGTTGCTTGGGTCTGGAGTATACATGTGGTTCTGGCTGCTCTGGTGTGACCTTTCCACAGTCTCTGGATGAAGAGCCTCTGCCTGCCATGTACCCCTTTCATCTAAGTGCATTGCTAGTCTAGGTGGACTCTTCTCTGGGCAGGGACTGTGACTGATCTGACAAGTGCAGCTCCTTTTTGAGCCATTTTCCTGGGATGCTGAGTTGGGGGCAATAAGATCGGGACCTAGCAGGTGACCTCCAATTTACTAATCCTGGCCCGCTGTACCAGTATGAGTTTCAGCTGTGGGATTCTCCTGTCCCTCTTCCTAGTTAGCAAAAGGACATGGCCATTTTCTCAATACAACATGTCTGCCAGGTGTGGCCTCAAGACAGCAACTACAGAATTATTTTTTTGCTCAAGAAAGAAATTCCCCTTTATCCTCACATTTTAGCATATTAGTGACTCACCCCTGCTCCATTCATATTGTCCTGTTTGTCCCCAGAGGGGCTCTTGACAGCCAATTTCTGGGTTGTGCGGAAGGACTCTGGCTTTAAGAAAACACAGGAAGATTCCCCAGGAAGGACACGGTGTGGTTTGAGCTAGCTTGTGCCACATGGGAAAACGAACCTGTCACTTCCTTGGCAGAGCATAGGAAATGGGCTGCATGACCTTAGCAAGCAAGGGGAATCTCTAGTGACATGGGGGTCACCCTGTCTGGTTACAGTGTGCCTAAAACTTGGTATGGTCAGGATCTTAGGGAGGCTGGCCTTGGGAAGAAGGAGGCATGTTCTTCCCTGTGAGTCATAGAGAAAGGTGGGCAGGGTTCTTCCGGTGGCTTCTTAACTCTGCTTTCAGGTTTCAATTTACCTTGGAACATTTAAAAGCCAGACGCTGAGCATACACCTGCCTTGTGACCCAGCAATGCCGGTGCTGAGTGTTTACCCACAGGAGTGAATACTTGTGTTCACAAGGCTGCCCCTAGAGCTTTCTCATCGCTTTCAAGCCAAACCTAGAACTGCCCAAGCCTATCACTAGTAAGAGGAAAGCAATAAATTATAGTATATCCACACAAAGGAATTGCTAGTGAAAATGCAGTTTACAAATACAACACAGCATGCACTAGGGTTGTAACTCATTTGGGAGAGTGCTAGCCTAACATGCACAAGGTCTTGTGTTCAATCCCTAAGAGTGCATAAACTGGGCATGGTGGCATAGACCCGTAATCCCAGCATGTGGGAGATGGAGGAAAGAGGATCAGAAGTTCAAGGTCATCCTTAGCTATATGGCAGGTTCCAAGGCAGCCTCGGCTACAGGAAACCCAGTCTCAAAAAACCAAGTCCTAAACAGATACGCATACAGCACTGTGGATGTGCCTTTGAGTCTTCCCCATGGGCTGTGAGATGGATGATGGGATCGCATGCTTACAGAGAGGAAGCAGTCTGCTGTCAGATGTCAGGGTAACGGTTCTCCTTGGGGTGGTGGAGGAGAAACTGGAAGGAGCAAGAAGGGTCCTGAGGGTTGGTTTCCGGGTGTGTGTTTTTGAAGTATGATGAACTGCTTTGCAGTCAATCCCAGTACTCAGGAGGCAGAGGCAGGTGGATCTCTGTGAATTCAAGGCCAGCCTGGTCTACAGAGTGAGATCCAGGACAGCCAGGGCTACATAAAGAGGTCCTGTCTTAAAAAAAAATAAATAAAAATGAAAAGGGAAAGAAAGAAGAGTGTTGGACTGTACACCTCCTTGCATACGGTTCCTTTGCAATGTGTAAATTATACTCCAGGCTGGGCGGCGGTGGTGCACATCTTTAATCCCAGCACTTGGGAGGCAAAGCCAGGCAGATCTCTGTGAGTTCGAGGCCAGCCTGGTCTACAGAGCAAGATCCAGGACAGGCACCAAAACTACACGGAGAAACCCTGTCTCGGAAAAACCAAAAAAAGAAAAAAATTATACTTCAATATCAAGCTAAAAATAGCCATTTAAGCACAACTCTTAGACTCTGATGTAACTGCTCTTAAACATGGCTTAGGCAGTCTTTTTTTGCTTTTGTGTGTGCCTGTGCTATGTGTATGACATGTGTGTACACGTTGTGTGAGTGCACACATACGTGGACGTCAGAAGACAGGTTCCGAGTCAGCGCTGTCCTTCCAGCTTGTTTGAGGCAGGCTCTTCTGTTGTGGGTCACTGCTGTTGTGAGCCAGGCTAGCTGGCCCTCCAGCGTCAGAGGATTCTCCTGTCTCAGCCTCTCAGAGCACTGGAGTTACTGTGAGTTCTGCTTGGGTCCTGAGGACTCGAACTCAGATCCCCATGCTTGCATGGCAAACACTTTACTCACTGGGCTATCGCCTCACAGGCATTTTTTTTTAAATTATTTTTATTTAAAAAAAATTTTTTTTCCTCTGTGTAGCCCTGGCTGTCCTAGAACTCTCTATGTAGACCAGGCTGGCCTTGAATTCAGTGCTGGGATTAAAGGCGTTTGTCACCACTGCCTGGCCTTCCTAGGCATTTTTAATTTTTTTTGAGATATAGCATAGGCTATCCTTAAACTCACTATATATTGTAGGATGGCCTTGAACTCACCACCTTCCTGTCTTAGCCTCTCAAGTACAGGAATTATGGACCTACACAACCACAGCATTTTGTTTTTTTCTCATTCTAAAGCCCTGCTGGTGAGTCTAATGTGAATCCAATTAGTAGATAATCATGCTAACAGGAGGGTGTTAGGTGGGAGGTGAGCTGAGACATGGAGGTGGGGTGGGGAGGCCATCAAGGCAGAACCCCAAGCCCAGGATGCTGAGCCTTGGCTTTTGAGGTTCTATCTAGGCCGGAAGTCTTCCCAGCTTCCTGTCCCTGTGGCTGCTTCCATGACTTTTGGATTTGTCCTGTCAGGAGCCTGCATGGTGATGTGGCCTTTGTCTGAGGAGAACAGTATTGTTGGCAGTTCTCTCCTTGGAGACCACAGAGGCTTAGTGTCTTGGCTGGCTACAGAGGTGGTACTGGCACTGAGCCTGGCTTTGAGAAGAGTTGGCAGGACCCACAGGGAGCTCTAGTATCTCAGAAGTCCACAAGAAGTCATACTCTGGGTGGGAGAGTATGGTCCCTTCCTAGGGAGAAGTCATCCAAGGGACCACTCCACTGGGATCTGTGGTGAAGGCCCCACCTGTGACCGCACGAGCCCTGCTGGTTCAAGGGAGCAGGGCCTGGCTGAGATCTCAGCTTCGGCATCAACCCCAGGCATGGCTGCTGCCAGAGGCTCAGATGAGGCCTGGAGGGAGCTCTGCTCTGAGGTTCGGAAGGACTAGGGCAGGAAGGGGCTGGTAAACTTGGGGGATCATTGCCTGGGCACAGACAGCTCGGAGAAGTGCAGCCTAGTCAATTGGAGGCTGCAGGGTTCGCCTGTGCTTTCAACCCAGTAGATAGCCCATGCTGCCTTGAGATGGTCCTCCTCTTCCTCTTCCTCCTCCTTTCCTCCTCTTCCAACTTGTCTGTCTCCTTTTTCTCTTCTTCCACCTCCTCTCCTCTTTATGCCCTCTCCTCCTCTCCTTTTTCCTTCTCTTTTAGAGACACTATCTCATGTCCTGGAACTCAGATGTAGCCAAGGATGACCTTGAACCCTGATCCTGATGCCTCCACTTCCCAAGTGCTGGGATTGCAGGCATGCGCACCCTATCTGGCTGTCTAGTTCTCTTTATGCTTCTTTGTGCCTTCTGTGTCCCTCTTGATCAGTCAAGCAAGGTAGGTTGAGTGACTCCTGGTGCTAGGCCAAGACTGTCTGCCTCCCCCACAGGCCAGGGCTCCTGGAAGGAAGGATCCAGCCATGGGTGACCTTGCCAGCTCCTGTCCATCCCTTGTCTTCCTTGCCCATGAGGCGTCACTCATTTTCTGACTTATTCTTACTGCTTTCCCCTCTTCTCTTCCCTTTTTTTGGTGTCAAGAAGCATTTATCTTCTCTCTCTATCTGTCTCTCTCCCTCCCCACTTCCTCCCTTCAGCAAACACTGAGTGCTGATGTGTGCCGGGATGCAGACATACCTGGGTTGGAGCTCAGAGTCCACTGAGGAAGGAAGACATGTAAACAGAACAGCAAAGGAAGGGGTGAGGAGCAGAGAGGGAGGGAGGGAGGGAGGGAGGGAGCCAGCGAAGGAAATGGGAATGTTCTACACAGGGGGGGGCATTTGAACTGACGGTTCAAAGAAGACCCAGACCTCCCCAGGTAGACAAGCCGGGGAAGGGTTTCCACGGTGAGGGGCTGCTGTGGTGAAGAAAGGGGCACTCAGCTGAGCTTCATGGGGTACAGTAGCAAGGTGTGAGGGTGGAAAGAGGCTGGACATGGTGGCGGACTTCAATCCCAGAACTGGGGGGGGCAGAAGTAGGTGGGTCTTTCTGAGATCCAGCTTGGTCTCCATAGTGCGTCAGTTCCATACCAGCCAGGGCTCCACAGTGAGACCCTGTCAAGAAACAACAAAAAAGAAGCAGGAAGCTTAGGAGTGGCAGACACGGGGGGGGGGTGGGAGGGTGGGAGCAGGGAACGGAGACTGTAGGGCATTCTGCCGAGAAAGGCAAGGGCAGAGCTGGGTTGCAGATGACTCTGAATGTAGGAGAGAGACAAGTGTGAGGGCATGGCTGGGGCGGGTGTGGCTAGGAGAGGATGCCAGAATCCAAGAAAAAAGGACATTAGTGGCCCGGGCTTGCATGCTGTAGGTATAGCGGAGAAACAGATACTTCGATGAAGTGTGTCAGGCTCCGAGGACTGTATGGGGCGGAAAGAGAATGACTTGAGATTCTGGCTGGGGGTCACTGTGGAGGGTGGAGCCTTTCATGGATACTGGGTGCTTAGAGAGAAGCAGTGTTGGCATGGGGAACGGGTGGTTCTGAGCTCACCCCGATAGACTCCTCCGGATGACAGAGCTGAAGTTGGGGTGGGGGGTGGGCAATGAGTTGGGAGATTTGGGAGTATCTGTCTGGAGATGGCATCGACTCGTGGGGCCTGTCTGTGATGTCTGTGGGAGGCAGCTAGGCTTGCACCTGGTTCCGACTCACCTGCCTCCCTCTCCTCTTATAACCACCTCTCTGGACATCTCCCTTTGCTGCTGCCCAGCTCACCCTGTTGCCCTAGGCCAAACCCCAGCTCAGCAGCAGTGATAACTTCAGGAAGGTTCCTGGAAGGAAGGAAGGAGTGGGCAGGAGTGCTGCCCCTGCCAGGGAGGCTCCAGATCCCTGCTGGAGCCTCCTCTAGGCTTACCTGCCCTTAGACCCAGCTCAGCTCAGGAGAGGAGCTTGCTTGAGGATTCCGATCTTTGATCCTCCCTTTACTGTGGAAAGATGTTGCTGTCTCCCTGCTCCATCCCTTTCATGGCAGTAGTTATTGTGGTTTATACAGATTTGGGGCCGGAGAGATGGCTCAGTGGTTAAGAGCATGTGTTGCTCTTGCAGAGGACCTGGGTTTGGTCCCCAGCACTCACATCAAACAGCTCACATCCACCTAGAACTCCAGATCCAGGGGATCAATGTCTCAGGCTGCTGAGAGCTCTGCCCTAGTGCACAGACCATACAGGCGTACACATATACACACAAAATAAAAATACATTTCTAAAATCTAAAAAAAAAATTACAGATTTCAGTATCCTAGACCCTGATATTAACTCCATTGTGTGAACACAGGGATGGGTTGGGGCTAAGGGTTGTAGATATGACTTATGACCCTTGAGGTTATGAGAAATTGCTCTCAGGAAAAATCGGTGGCAGAGGGATGGATATCAGTTGCCTGCAGAGTCAAGTAGAGGGCTGAGCTCCATGCTCTTAAAGTTCCCCTATGGCCCTCTGGGTCAAATCCAAGTAGTTATGAGATGCCGCATCACCTGGCAGGTTCTAATGTGAGGGCTAGGTAACCACCCAGCCCAAAGGTCTTCATATGGCTTGGTTGCTACTATTTCTTCTTTTTTTATTTTTATTTTTTATTTTTTGAGACAGGGTTTCTCTGTGTAACAGCCCTGGCTGTCCTGGAACTTGCTTTGTAGATCAAGCTGGCCTCAAACTCACAGAGATCCACCTGCCTCTGCCTCCCAAGTGCTGGAATTAAAGGCCTGCGCCACCAAGCTCGGCTGCAATCCATTTATATAAAACATGAATTTATGGGGGCTGGAGAGATGGCTCAGAGGTTAAGAGCACCGACTGCTCTTCCAGAGGTCCTGAGTTCAATTCCCAGCACCCACATGGTGGCTCACAACCATCTGTAATGAGATCTGGTGCCCTCTTCTATATACATAATAAATAAATAAATCTTTAAAAAAAAAACAAAAACAAAAAAAACATGAATTTATGCTTAAGATCAAGAAAGTGGGTAAAGGACTTGAGTAGAGTGTTTCTTTTCTCCTCCTTCTCTTTCTCTTCTTTGAAGCAAGTTCACATTACAGAGTCCAGGTTGACCTCAAACTCAAGACTCCTCCATGCCTACTCCAAGACAAGCACACTACCGACCGATCCACATCCTCAGCTCCTTCTAGGGATCTGTTGTTTTGGGGGTGTTTTGCGACAGAGTTTCTCTGGATCCCTGGCTCTCCTGGAACTGCTCTGCAGACTAGGCTGGCCTCAAACTCTTAGAGACCCTCCTGCCTTTGACTCTCTGAGTGCTGGGATTAAAGGCATGTGCCACCACCACCCCGCAACTTTTAGGGAATTTTTAGTGGATGATTTCAATCATTCATAAATGGTTTATACTTACCATATTCTCTACAGCAAACGTAAAAAGTTAAGAGAAAGCCCCTCTGTGAAGTGCGAAGTGATAAAACCAAACATATCCAAAAACTAACCTTAGGAGCCAGAGGGTCGCATTGATAGAATAGTCTGGCACTTTCTTCAGTAAATACAATCGTGTGTCATTTAGCCACAAAGAAACCTTCTGAGAAATGTGTCATGAGTAGATTGCGCTGTTGTGCAAACATGGTGGAGTGTGCTTATAGGAACATGACAGCTCTGACTTTGTTGGGCAGTATAATCTTAGGGAGCCATGTCATAGATGAGTTGCCCATCATTGGCTGAAACAGCAGGCAGTGTATAACTGTGTATGATGACGTGTGTGTCAAACTCTATGTGAGGTCAAGGAGAGAGGTCACCAGGTCACACGTGACTAGGCTAATGGTATATGAATGAGGTTGCCTGGATCTTCATGATGTGACACTGGACAGGGTTACCTTTTTCTGATCTGTACGATGTTGTGGTTGGAGACTGGATAAACTCTGAGGGTCCTGGAAGAATCTGGGCCAAGTCTGTAATTTTGTCTTAAAGAAGACAAAGTGTGTTGGTTCATTTGCACGTGCATGTGAAGGCACATGTGTGTTGCAGTTGTACATGCCCATGCGTGCACACACATGTGGGGGCTGAAGAGCAACCTTGGATGGTGTCCCTCTGGAGCTGACCTTGTTTTTTTGAGACAGTCTCTCATTGGCCTGGAACTGTCCCAGGAGATCTGGGGGGCTGCCCAGTGAGCCCACTGCCTGTCTCTGTCTCCCCAGTACTGGGATTACACCCTGTGCGCTGTCATGCCTGGTATTTTTGCGTGGTTCTGAGGATTGAATTGGGGTCTTTATGTTTGCAAGGATGTACTTTGCAGACTGAGCTCTCTCCCCAGCCTGAAAAAGAGAATTTTGCCTTGGCCCAGTCACAGAGCTTAGAGTAACTGAGCATTTGGGATTCTCGGCCTTATCTTTTTTATTCCAGTTATTTACATACAGAGGGACCAGCACCCAGGACCTTGTTACATATTCCAGACTTTGAACTGCCTGTCTTGACCCTGCTTCTTGGCCACCCCTCTTCCTTTGAGAACCCCCAAGCTCACTCAACTGGGGCTATTCTGACATCTCAGGCTTTACTGATGCCCAAAGAAGCAGGAATTGGGGGTCCTAGTTTGTGGAGCTGGTAGGTGGAGGCGGGACCTTAGAAGCTACTGGGAAGCCCCACCTGCCCATGGGAAGAACACCTCCTTCCTCCTGGGACATTTTTTAAATAGTTTGGCTGTCAAGACTGGGGTACTCCCACTGTCTGAAGGTGATTGAGGCCACTACTTCCTAGTCTGGGGCAGTCCCACCCCTCCCAGCTACACTCACTTGTAAGCCAACAGGAATCTACTTTCCACATCTCTAACAACATTTGATAAAGGATCCTGTACACTGTGGCCTTTCCCAGAACCTGATAGTTTACAGTAACTGCTAGGGCACCTTAGAAACTTCTGCTTTCAGCAGGAACATGTCTGTGTCCATCCTCCAGGGCGGGGCTGGAGGCCCAACTCTTCCTGGACTAGCAAGCAGTTGCCTGGAAGTTAAAACGAGGTGAATAGACTGACTTTTTTTTTTTTCTGGGCCAGGCATTAACCAAGCTTTAGGTTTCCAGGCAAGAAGCTGTGGGAGACACCTACCAGTAGACAAAATACAAATGAAGATGACATATTTTGACCTATCCACTTGGCAGAGGTGAATAGTGCTTGGATATGGGAAAATGAGTTCCCTCTCAGAAGGCTGGTCACTGGGCTAATGGGCATGGCATTTGAAAGTGGCTTCAAATTATGACATCTTAAACTTTACCTTGTACATCAAGCAAGGGTAGGAGACAGAACAGCTGCCCTGGATGGACACAGTGAAGCTAATAGGAAAAGATACCCCCAAGCTCCCCTTTCTAACATGGACACATTTCCCTCTAGCAACCACCAAATGCATGGAAAGACAGCGTCTATGAAGAACTCCACGCCTTGCGCAGAGAAACCAGAAAAGGTCCAGGAACCCCCAGATGACAGGTAAGGACCCTTTCTGATCAGACTAGGAAGGATGGGAATTATCAGGAGGTGACCTGCTAGTGAGGGGACCTTAAGGAACTGGAAAGATGCCTCTGTCATAAAACACTTGCCTTTCTAAGCATGAGGACCCGAGTTCAATCCCCAGTGCCCACGTGAAAAGAAAAAGGCTGATTGTGGTGGTGTGTGCTTGTAATTCTGGTGCCAGGGAGGTAGAGACAGGAGGATCTGCGAGGCTCACTGGACAGCTGCCAGCCTAGCCTAACTGGAGGGCTCCCCACTGATGAGAGACACTGCCTCAGAAGAGGGGGATGGCTTTCCTGAGGATGACTCTCAAGGTTGTCCTCTGACCTATATGCACATGCGCGCAAATACACACATTCACACTTGCACATGTACAAATATGAGAGGTGGGGGGGAACCTTAAGTCTGAGTCAGGCAAGACACCTTAGCATGACTTGTAGGTTGGGCATAGCCTGCTGAGGCCTCTTCCTCCTACCCTTCCAGCCTGTCCCAGTACATTGGGACCTCGCAGGGGCCAGGCTTCTCAGGTTACCAGTCTCCTCCCTGCCCACCTGTCCTTGGGCCAACCTGGCCAGAGCAAAGCTTTGTATTTCAGCACGTTCTTTCCTGCTCAGTAGCCTCAGTCAGTTGGTTGAATGTGCTGAGTGCCTCCATGAGGACCTGCAGGCTGCCCAAGGAGGCTGCAAGGGGAGCAGATCTGTCTGTATCATGGCCCTGGAGCTGTGAGTCTAATGCTTCCGTCTTGTACACCCCTAGACTGTGGTCCCTGGAGCCACATTGCTTGTGTCTTTGCCTACTCCTTGGCTAGAGAAATCGGAGTGTCTTTGCTGCTCAGGGCTGAGCAGCCCCTCAGCATTGTGGGAGACTGAGGCTCAGGCCAAGCATACCTTTGTGAGTGTGGCACTCAAATCTGCTTGGGAAGGAGGCCTCATGAGTGCCCTTCCCCAGAGATGAGCGGGGGCGCTTACAGTTCTTATCATTTTACGGAGTTTCTCAGAGAAGGGTTTAGTCTCCAATCTCTGCTCCAATCTTCTGGCTCAAAGCCAGGGCAGAGTTGGCACTGAGGATACATGGACAGGACTCAAAGGTTCCTTGTCCCTGGAATGGAATGTCTCCTTTGCAGTCTGCACTGGTCAGAAGGCTCGAAGGGTGAAGAGATAAAGAAGTATGGCCGGGAAGGGGTAAGTGTGTGGGATGCCCAAATTTTTGGTCCCTTGGCCACCAGGTCTGTTAGCAGGAACCCAGGAGACCTGAGTGAGTGCCCTGACCTTGGTGGGAATGATGTGTCCCCTCTAGTCACTGGCTCCCTGTAAGAACTCAGCATTACCAGGAGATGAGCTAGGCTTGGGACTCAGCCCTTCACGCCCTTGCTGCTTACCAGGGGGTCCCTGTGGCATTATCTCCTGGTGGCTGGAGCAGGGCCCTGTGGCGATGGATGGATGGATGGATGGATGGATGGATGGATGGATGGATGGAT
>CABHPH010140529.1:20419-40843 GCA_902168325.1 Peromyscus nudipes
GATGGATGGATGGATGGATGGATGGATGGATGGATGGATGGATGGATGGATGGCCTCTCAGAGCCGGGTCTTATGTTTGCAGGCACTAATGAGCAAATACAACCAGCAGTACCACAAGCTGTTTAAAGACATCCCCTTGGAGGAGATGGTTCTCAAAGGTGAGCTGTTTCCAGGGCAGGCTGGTGGGGACCCAGGCCTTCTACTTGGGAGCCTTTATGCTTAATTTGCATGTGGGAACAATTTAGACGCAGTTGGCTCATTTTTCTTCAAAAGTGTGAGGAGACAGGGTGGTTTGGGATGTGCAGTTGAGTTATGCAGGTTTGCCTGAGGGAAGGTAAGATTACCATTTCTTTCTGTTCTGTTCCCACCAGTGAGTGTTGTCCCCCGCCCAGGCCTCTCACTGAGCATGTAAGGACATTTGCACAAGCTAGACCCTCTTCTCAGGGCAGGGTAAAGCCTCTTCCTGAGTTAACAGAAATCCGGGGCTAGAGACCTGGACAGGAAGTTGCTCGGACCTTGTGGGTTCGAAAGAGGAAGCAGGTAGCAGTCTGATGAGGTGGAATGGGATGCTCAGAATTCTCGGAGGACCCTTTGAGGGCTTGTGAGATAGATTGGAGGTGGGGACAAGAGAGTCTGAGGACAGGTGAAAAGGTAAGAGGCTCTAGGCCCTGGTGCTTCTCTGGGTTAACCTTACTCATGGCTGTCTTTTCTCCTGTGACTGCCCAGTGTGCTCCTGTGCCCTCCAGAGAGACCTCCTTCTCCACGGGCGGCTTTATATCTCTCCCAACTGGCTTTGCTTCCATGCCAGCCTCTTCGGCAAGGATATCAAGGTAGCAATGAGTAGTGAGGGTCGCTATGACCCAGTAAGGCCCCTGTCCGGGACCAGGGGAGGGACAGTCCCCTGTCCTGTGGGCATGCCCCAAGCCATGCCTGTCGTGCATGTGCTCAGTACAAAGTGAATGAAGCCTCTCACTGGTTGGATGAGGAGCATCGAGCTATCTCATCCTGTGTTCGGGGAAGTAGTTCTTCTTCTAAAACACAGGCCCCTTTCTTGATTCTACATCTGGCCTGAACAATTGACAGCTAAATTATACTGGCTTCAGGCATCTCAGAAATTCTTTCAGGGTCAGAGTATGGTGTCATTTTTAGGGAGAGTCACTAGTGTGACTAAGGGCCAGCTCAGGGGTCTCTGAGTAGAGTATAGGATTCAGCAGAACAACAGTCTTTGTTAGTCTTGGATAACAGGGATCATGCACAGCAGAGAATCTGAAGCAGCATGTGTTATCAAGGCTGGGGCATGGAGGCAGGGATAGTTGGAAGGGGACCCTGAATGAGAATGTGAAAGGTCTAGATGCCCCCTGCTACCACACACAAACATGGCTTCACCAGGGTGTGCATTCTTGGCTGAGTGACAGCTATGTCTATCCTTTGCTCCAGTACAGCAAACCAAGGGGCTGAGAGAAGCATGCCTCTCTCTTTCTCTCTCAGGTGGCCATTCCTGTGGTATCTGTGCAATTGATCAAAAAACACAAGATGGCGCGGCTCCTTCCCAATGGACTGGCCATCACCACAAACACCAGCCAGAAGGTCTGTGAGTCTCCGGGCCAGCCACTTCTCCCTGTCATAGCTCCAGAAACTCACAGCCTGAGGCTGGCCTACTCCCAGAGGGTTACTTCTCCCTAATGAGCCAGAAGACCCTTTCCCAGGTGGAGGTCTAGGTGGTTCTCATGGCCCCATCCACCTCTGGGCTTGCCCCCAATCCATGGACATGGCCTGCTGGTACAGCAAGAAGTCCCATCTCACCCTAGTCCTATCTATTTCCTTTTCATGCCCTAGTACATCTTTGTGTCTCTGCTCTCCCGGGACAGTGTGTATGACGTGCTGAGGAGGGTCTGCACTCACTTACAGGTATGGAACCCAGAGGCAAGAGTTGAGCTGGGAGACTGCACCCAGGTCTTGGGACAAGGCTGTTAGTGGAGATTAGCCTGTCTCTCTAACACAGGGAATGGGAGCAGAGAGAGGGGACTTACTGTCCAGGTCAATGCACCAGAGGCTGTACTTGAACTCTGCATCACCGAGCATATCTTTGGGCCAGTCTTTTGTGTGTCCTCATATATACATTTGCCCTCACCTATGCCTCCTTAGTGTACAGATAGACGGGGGCATGTGGCTGCTTCTCAGTATACCCTCTGGCCAAGGTGAGGAAGGGGAAGTAGGGAGGGGCAGGGTACAGGAAATGAGCTGCCTGGGATTTGCTCCTCTGCAGTAGTACAAAACACCCCCAACCATCCACAGTGCACAAACTGACCTGGGCTTGGCCTGACACAGGTTTGTGAGGGCCTCCTCATGTTTAATCTTGCCTGTTTCCTTTCCTCCCCAGCCTTCCAGCAAGAAGAGTCTGAGTGTGAGGAAATTCCCCCAGGAAGCCAAGTGCGAGTCTCCGGTGAGCGCTGAGGCTGGGAACGAGGGCCTGAGAGGGAGCAGGGCTCTGAAACTTTAGGGCCACCATGTAGAAGTAGGACACAGGTTCTAGAGCCAGGGGCCACACTGTGTTACGGGTCTCCCAGACTGCATGCCATGCAGAGCACATAGCCCTCAGCAGATTTGCTGACTCTGAACAGAAGTATACCCCCCAAACACTGGCTGAGTTGAGTCCCAAACCAAATGGATGCAAAGCCAGTCATCCATCCTTTCTTTTCTCAGAGGAAGGGGGACTTTCAAAGCCACAGACATATCCTTAGACAAGAACTCCAAAGCCAGGGGCTGGGGAGATGGCTCTGTGGTTAAGAGCACTCTGTGGTTAAGAACACTCCGTGGTTAAGAGTGGTGACTGCTCTGGCAGAGGACCTGAGTTCAATTCCCAGCACCTATATGGTGGTTCACAACCATCTGTAACTCCAGTCCCAGGAAATCCAATGCCCTCTTCTGGCTCTCCTGAGCTAGCTCAATACATGTGGTTACACAGACATATAAGCAGGCAACACACACACACACACACACACACACACACACACACAAAGTACATTGAAAGAAAAAAACAACCCAGACTTACACTTCACTGAGACTCCAGCAATTTCCTCCGGGAACTGAGGCCCTGCATAGGAACATGAGCTCTGAGGGCAGAGATGAAATGTCAGTGACCTCACAGTGGTTAGCGCCTCCTCTGTAACTCTGAGTAACTCTGAAGCATCTAGTTAATCACATACCATACAGAATTCCATGCAAGGGGCAGAAGCCGTTGTCCCCTTTTGTATTGATAGGAACCATAAGTCTCCTCTGCCATGGTCAGTGGCTCGTTCAGAGTTAGAATCTGGATTAAAAGAAGCCATCCTTTGTACCGTCTGAGGCAGTTTTGAATTCAGATCTGAGCACAGCCCCGGGTTGTCTGAGCCACTGTACTTCTTCATTGTGTTCTTCAGAGGGATTGTTTGGGGGGAGGGGTTTCATTTTCTTCAGTGTTTTAGCTACTGGTAAGTTGCTCATGCTCACACAAGCAAGCAAATTAAACTCCGTGGGTCAAAACCAACAAAACAGGAGGTGTGAAAGGAGGCGGGGACTAGATGTGAAGACAAAAAGGGTCAGCTGGGGTGAGAGGGAACGGTTATGATGCATTGTATATATGTAGGAAATCATTTAAAATGGCATCAAATTCAACCAAACGTCTTTTCAGTAGTAATAGTGAATGGTATAATTACAGTTAATAACACATAAAAGATGTTTTCTGACAGAGGGATGATACAGCCAGGGTGTATCCAGGTGAGACATGTTGTTGCTGTATTCCACTCTTGAATAGGCATCTGGATTGGTAATAGCTGGAGAATATCTTGATAACCCTGGAGATATCCTTAGGACAAAGGATACTCACCTTCTGTCTTCTCCACAGGAAGTCCTTGTCCCTGAGATGAAGTGGAGAAAAGTGTGCCCAGCCTCCACATCCCTGTCACTCCCAGACGACATCTCTTGTGTCTCTCGGATCCCCGCAGACTCCACAGATAGCTGCTTCTCCTCCAGGAAGCCTCCAGGGTTTGGTGAGTTCAGGATCCTGTTTGTGGCAATGACTGGAGCTTAACCTTTTCTTAAAAGAGTCTTAACCTTTTCTCTTACTTCTCTTTCTATGTGAGAGCCCAGTGTGGCCGGCCAGGCTTTTGAGAGCTCTTTCTTTCTTTCTCCAAACCCATATGGAACATCCAAGAGCCCAAACAGCTTCAGGACATGAAGGGAGGGGGAGCTGCCCCACTCTGGTTGGGGCCCCCAGTGAGTGCTCCCGGAAGATGCCTTAGCTGCTCTCCCATTGCAGAGACCGTCTGTGAGGAAGATATGCTGGAGGAAGAGCCCACCGTGGACCAGGAACTGAGGCTGTGGGATTCCCGGCTCCTCAAAGTCATCTTTGTGATGTAGGTGTCTATACTGAGGGAGGTCTCTAACCCGGAGTGCTGGTGGTCATGGTGATGAGGCATTTGAAACAGTCGTTTTAGAGGGTTGACTGGTTATCACCTAGACCCAAGGGGATGTTCCCAGTCAGCTCCAAGCTCTTGGTGGTTCTGAAGACCTCATGGCTTATCCTTTATGTCCGAGACCCTGTATTTAGACTTCTGGCAGTGCACGGAGCAGGGTAAACTGCTGAGCAAAGGTAAAGTTGCTGCCCAGGCTTGGGGAGCCATCAGATAACCGAGAGAAATCCTAGCCGGAGAAACACATGTTTTCTCCACAGCCTACCATTAGGACGATTTTCAGGACCCCTGGCTTGTCTGCATCCCTCTCTTTTTTTTTTCTTCTAACATGGGTATATATGTATGCATGTTCAAATGTATGTGAGTGCATGTATATACCCGTGCACACGATGGCCAAAGGTTAGCATTCTAAGTGTCTTTCCTGACTGCCTTCCAACTTGCATACCAAGGCAGCATCTCTCATTTGAACCAGCCTGGGGAGAGAGAGGCTAGAGTCATTTCTCGGGTTGTTACCGAGGGTCAGAGAGTGGCTGAAGGGATGAGCATCATCAGGTGGCAAAAGCCAAGGGAGTCCCAGAGTTCTGGAGAGGGCCTGGGTCTGGGGCACCTCCAGACATTAGCCAAGCCTTACCTTCCGGTGAGTTTGTGGTGCATGTAGTCCAGAAGACAACTGGCCAAGGGCCTCTGCTCTGGAGTAACGGGTGGGGGAGAAAAGGGAAGGCAGATGAGGGGAAAGGCCCAAACTGATTTACTTAGAGACTGAAAACCCACAGGTTTGGAGTTGAGACTGGTGGCTGTTAAGCCTGGACAGTGGCCATGTGCTCTGTGGTATGGGTCTCAGAAAAGAGACCAGGATGGGTAAGGGGAGATAGGAAAGGTCACCCAGAGAAGGGGGGCCTGGGGTGTGGGACCTCAGAACATCTTCCCGGTTTTGGCACCAAATGTTAGATGGGATCGATGGAGGCAACATTGGAAGTAAAGTGTAGAAGATGGGCGCCTCCCGAAACAGAACGGTTCTTTAATCAGAACAGTTCCGATTAAAGCGCTGCCGTTTCTCTGTGGAAGTGAGACTGTGCCTATGTGGCATGAGGTTCTTGGGGTTTAATAGGACAGAAAAGGGGGGATGCTGGGATGGAAGAGTCCATCTGCAGGTCAGTTCCCCTGAAGTCTGGAAGCGATAGATCCCACAGGTGTTATCAGTCAACTTTCCTGTCCAGAGCTTCTCAACCCACCCAAGGCTTTTAGATAATTAACCCTTTGTCATCTACACCCTCTGTCTCTGCTGCCTAGGTTTGATTTTCAACCTCAGCCTCTCTAGGGGAATGGGCCTGCTGCCTTAGAGATTGGCATCATCTTAATGGCCACTGGAGGGGGTGTAGGAGAAACCAAGGTGGCTAGGAAGAGGGAGAGTGGGATGATAGTTTTGGTTGTCTGGTTTCTTCCGTGGCTCGGCTATCGGGGCTGGAATTCCTGCTAATTGTAAGGACTTTTCTGTGATGACAAGTCTCAGGCCATCCCTAACAAGAGTGATGCTGGGACCTGTTTAATGAACAGGAGCAAAGTGCTCTTTAAACCCCCCAGTTTGGGGAATAGGGTAGTTCTCCTGCTATTTCTGGTGAACCTCCACCAATGCCCTTTCATCAGGAGAAAGGCTCAATTCCTAGTCTGGTACTTGATGGAGGTTCCTGTAATCCCATGCTGTAACTTTGGAGGTTAAGGCAGGCAGTTCGTGGATTAGAGGTCAGTCTGGCCTACTTAGTAAGTTCCAGGCCAGTCTGGGCTATGTGTTCAGATGGTCTCAAAAACAAAACTAAGCTAAACCAAAAAAGGCATATGGAGATGTAACTCAACTGTAGAGTACTGGCCTGGCATGCGCAAAGCCCTGGGTTTGATCCCCAGCTCTGAATAAACAAGGGATGTCGGCACGTGCCTATAGTGCTAGCAATTGGGAGGTGGAAGCAGAAGGCTCAAGATTTCAAGGCCATCCTTGACTACATCTCACTTTTGAGGTCAGCCTGGACTGCATGTATTGTAACCTTGTCTCAACAAAACAAAACCGGGCTGGAGAGATGGCTCAGCAGGGAAGCCTGCTTGCCTTTCTTGCTCAGAAGTTCTGTCATGTCGGACAGTTCACAAGCACCTATAACTCCAGTTCTAGATGATCTTCTTTTGGCCTCTGTGGACACACGTGCGCGCGCACACATGCACACACACACACACACATACACCAAAACCAGAAAATCCAGAACCAGACTCAACCCCTCGTTGCCCTGTTTCCCCAGGATCTGCTTCTTAGTCGCGTCCTCATCCTATCTGGCATTCCGCATCTCCCGGCTGGAACAGCAGTTATGTTCCTTGAACTGGGGTGGTCCACTCCCAGGGGACAGGTGAGGCCCTTTCTCTTCCTAATGCCTTTGGAATTGAAGGTAGAAGATCATAGCCAGGCTGCTACAACCCTGATTGAGCTGGGCTCTGTTTGAACAGTTTGAACTGGCTTGATGGCCCTAAGCAGGATGGAGTATGTGTGCAGGGTACCAGATCTCACTCTGGCCCATTCTCGAGGGGAGTAGGGTCCCTGGGCCTTTCCCCTGATCTGAACATCTTTCTTGTGTGCAGGTAACAGTCGCTTGGTCTTCATGCCCACACCTTGTCCAAGGATGCTCTGGTGCTGTCTCTACTGATGATTCCTGGGGTTTCTACTGCAGTTGTGCTGAGAAGGAATATGAAGGAAAATATTCTAGATCCTTCCTCCGGCCCCCTCCCCCAACACTTCTTCCCTCAGTGAGTGATCTGAAGTACCCGTTTACAGATTAACAGGCTCCTACAATTTTTGGACTCAAACAAAATGTTAGCTCTTTTGTCTTTTAATCAGTTGAGGAGTTCTGTACACTAAGCTTCAGCGACCACTTAAATGATAGAAAACATATTAACTTTGTTTTTTTGTAAGCAATGGTTCTGGCACACTGACAGAGCCCTGGGGGCCTCCTCCAGGACAAAGGGCATGCTTTGATACCTGGATTGCTGCTTGCTGTCACGTGACACACTCCAGTGAGTGTAGGGGTGGGGGTGGGTGGGGGAGTCACAGAGGCACACATCGCCTCCATGAGCTCTGCTGCCTCCCCACACTCTATGGTCTCACTTGGGCCTCTCAGAATCTTTGTTCTGGAGCCCTCAGGACTTCTCTGCAGGGAACCAAGCACCTCAGGGCCTGTGAGAAGGCTAGGATGTAGAGAATAGAGCTCAGAGCAGGGGTTTAGCAAGAGACCAAACTGAGTGCTCTGCGTTGAGCTGGGGCTCTGGGGCTGGCCCTGAACTTGGAAAGATGCTTTCTGTAGAGAGGAAGGGAGTGGGGCTGAGATTGGAGGTCCCAGAATCCCCATGCTGCAGCAGCCCCCTCTGTGGTAGGACAGGTAGAACAGGGACTTTGGTATTTGGTACTAGGTCTATTCCCAGTGGTTACAGACATTTCCAAGGTCCTGAACATAAGCAACAGGAAGGTGGGGAATTTGATTTGAGGTCGAGCTGCTGGTGTACTTCCTGCCTGGCCAACTGCACTTGTCAGGGTGGCTTAGCTGGACAGTGGGAACTGACAGTGTTGGGCCATTTCTTGGCAGAGCTCCTTCATGTCACCTGCAGTCCATTTGCTACAAGCCAGTCTGTAGGATCCAGTAATCATAAGTAAGATAGAGGTGTCCGGGTGGGACAGGTTCAGTGCAGAGACTAGCTAAAGTTACTTCTTTATCTCCCCAAAGTTACTCTGACTCGTTGGGGAGAAGATGGGGAGGTAATGAACTGGGTGTATACTGATGGTTTCGCCATAAAGAGTCTTCCCCATGTCTGCTTGTCTTCTAAATAGAACTCTGGTTCATCTCCTCAGGACTCTTCATCTGCTAAGACAGTGCCTTTGAAGGTTCTAGAAGGGCCTTAGGGAGGAAGCCAGAGGTATCAAGGAAAGGCACAGTGGTGGGTGGGGTGGCGCTAGGAACAGCCATGTTTCCCTGCCTTCCGATGCTGATAGGAAATGCAGGTGGAAATCATTGCAGAGCTGTGACCGTCTCATTCAGGACAAATCCAGGCAGGACTGGAGAAAGGACAGTGGGTGACGACTCCCTGAGCTCAGACTAGAGGCCTCTTCATCATCTCCTGTTCTAGTTTCTAGGACTGAACGTAGAGCCCAGCCTTGTATGTTGTTTGTACCAAATCTTTACATCTCAGGTGAAACCCGGCGTCCACTTGGTTCTCCTCCCAGGACCACACTATTCAATGTCCGTCCGTCCGTCCGTCCTTCACTTCCTCTCCTTTGTTCTAAAACTCCTCATCACTCTTCTCCATCGAATTTTCATAGAAACAATCCCCATCGCCCCAGGACTTTCCCTCCTTGGTCCCTGCCAGAAGATAAGAGAACAGATCCATTCTCTGAGCCTCGCTAGGTTGAGCCAGGGTTCACGAGAGGTGCCAAGTCACACATGGCTGTGCCAACGTGCTGTGGAAAGCCTGGTCTCCAGCCAGACCAAGGCTCAGAGAGGGCAGGAGGCTGTAGGGTAGCTGGCTTTGGAGGTGCACTTGGGGCCAGGGCTTTGAGTGATACATGTGTGTCCGTCCTCCGGAGGGTCCTCTCTCTGCTTCTCCCCTTTGTCCCCCATCCAGCCCCCCTTGAGGAGCTGCGTGTCTGCTGTGATTGTTCATAGTCTCTGAGTATTTATACATTCCCAACTGCGTTGGCTAATCCTCCTGTGATTCTCTGAGGGTTTGGTGCAACAAGGGTAGGTTGTTCCAGCGTGGCATTAGCCTTTGAAATTAAAAAAAAAAAAAAAAAAATTGTTAAATCCCAGGTACTGGAAAAAATGTTTTTTAAAAAAATAAAACCTTGATTTTTCTAGTGTCCTGTGGTGTGAAAGTTCACTTTTATCATGTGTGTATGTGTTTAAGGCAAAGCACAACTTTGGGTATTGTTCCTCAGGCACCAACCACCTTGAGACAGGGTCTCTCGGTGGGCTGTAGTTAGATGACAGTGGACTAGACTGGCCTTGATAGCCCCGGGGGAGCTCCTGCCCCACCTCTCAGTGCACAGTTATGAGCGTGCTCTACCTTACCTGGTTTTTTTATATGGTGGGATTGACCTCAGGCCGTCACGCTCTTGTGGCAAGCGCTTCACTGAGCCGTCTCTCCAGTCCCCATTTTTATCTTAAAGTCTTTTTTGAGATTTTATTTATTTTTATGTGTGTGAGTGTTTTACCTGAATGTGTAACTATGAACCACTTGTGTGCAGTGTCCACAGAGGCCAGAAGAGGGCATTGGATCGCCTGGGACTAGAGTCACAGACAGTTGTTAGCTGCCATGTTTATGCTGGGAACTGAACTTGGGTTTTTTGCAACAACGGAGCCATCTCTCCCAATGTATGGAAGTTTAGGCCAGAAAATCCTGTGGTCTCTCCTATAAGTGACAGTCTAGGAAATCTAAATTCTGTTATAACACTTTTTTAAAAATTTATTTATATGGGACTAGATGATGGGTTAATAGTTATGAGCACTAGTCTGCTCTTTCAAGGGATCAGGGTTCGAGTCCCAGAACCCACAAGGTGGCTCACAACCATCTGTAACTTCAATTGCAGGGCATCTAATACCCTCTTCTGATGTCCATAGGCAGGCAAAACACCAACACATGTAAATTTCTTGTTTGTTTATTTTTCAAGACAGGGTTTCTCTGTGTAGCTTTTTCTGTTCTGGAATTCACACTTTAGACCAGGCTGGCCTTGAACTCACAGAGATCCACTTGTCTCTGCCTCCTGAGTGCTGGGATTAAAGGTGTGCGCCTCCACTGCCTGGCTAAAATAATCTTTTAACTACTTATTTGAGTAGTAGGGATGGCTAAATCAGCACAGTGCCTGCCATGTAAACATGAGGATCTGATGCTGGCGGTGGAGTTCCAGGACAGCCAGGGCTGCACAAAGAGAAACCCTGTCTCAAAAAACAAAAACAAGACAAAACGAATACCACCAAAACCCCATGAGGATCTGAGTTCAGATCTTCAGGAGACCTGTAAAAGCTGGGGGCATGCATCTGGTAACCACTATTGAGGAGAACAGAGATAGGTAACCCCTAGACCTCTCCAAACAGCCGGCCTAGCCCAATCAATGAACTCTAGGTTTGCAGAGACCTCAAAATATACGGCAGAGAGCTCAAGAGATGGTTCAGGGCCGGAAACCGCTTGCTCCTTCTGCAGAAGACCCAGGTTGGATTCCAGCATCCACAACAGACAGCTCACAACTATCTGTAACTACAATTCCAGCAGATCTGATGTCCTTTCCTGGCCTCCAAGGGCACCAGGCACACACATGGTGCACATACATACATGTAGGCAAAACACATACACACAGCATAAAAATAAATATTTAAAAACAAAGCAAGCGGGAGGGTCTGGAAAGATGACTCAGTGAGGGAAGATGCTTGCCGTCACATCTGACAACCCAAGTTTAGTCCCCGGACCCCAGTGGTGGAAGTAGAGAACCAACTCCAACAAGTTGTCCTTTGACTTCCAGACACACATCACAGCCTGTGTCTGCATGCACACACACAAACATAGACACAATAAATAAGCGCTTTAAAGAGTTTTAAGGTGAAGAGGGGATGGAGAGAGGGCTCAGTGGTTAGGAGAACTCGTTTTTGCACAGGGCCTGGGTTCATTTCCCATCACCCACACAGTGGCTAACAACTGTTTGTAACTCTAGTTCCAGGGGATATGATGTCTCTTCTGACTGCTAGAGGCTCCTGACTTTATGTGGTGTGCACGTGCACATGCTCACAAACACACATACACATATATACACATATACATATACACACATATACTATATATATATATAATATCTTTTTTTTAAATGGAGAGTCATCAAGGAAGACACCTGATATTGATCTTTGTCCTTCATACACACATGCACCCATGTATACCCACATGAACACATACATGCACATCCCTATGCACATACATAAGAAATTAAATAAAAGTAAAAATGTATTTATTTTAAGATTTATATTTTCATTTATTTATTTCTATCTTTTTGAGGCAGGATCTTGCTGGCTAACTCAGACTGACCTAGAACTCATGGAGCCCAGGCTAGCTTTGAACTCACAGAAATCCTCCTGCCTTAGCCTCCTGGGTGCAGAGATTACAGATGTATGCCAACATGCCCAGTTTACTTTTTAAAATTAAAAATTTAAATTCTATTAAAAAACGCTTTTGTGTATGTGTGTGCACATGTGCGAATTCGCGTGTATGAATGTGTGTGCACATGTGCAAATCCGTGTGTATGAATGTGTGTGCACATGTGCAAATTCGTGTGTATGAATGTGGGTGTACATGTGCAAATTCGCGTGTATGAATGTGTGTGCACATGTGCAAATCCGTGTGTATGAATGTGTGTGCACATGTGCAAATCCGTGTGTATGAATGTGTGTGCACATGTGCAAATTCGTGTGTATGAATGTGTGTGCACATGTGCAAATTCGTGTGTATGAATGTGTGTGCACATGTGCCATGCGGGGTATGGAGATGAGAGGACAGCCTCAGGGCCAGACCTTGCTTCCCATTTTGTTTAAAACAGGGTTTCTTGCAGGGTGGTGATAGCTCACACCAGCACTCGGGAGGCTGAGGCAGGTGGATCTCTGTGAGTTTGAGGCCAGCCTGGTTTACAGAGTGAGTTCCAGAACAGCCAGGGCTACACAGAAAAGCCCTGTCTCAAAAAACCAAAGGAAAAAAACAAAAACAAAAACAAAAAGGCAGCCTGGCAGCGGCGGCACACACCTTTAATCCCAGCACTCAGGAGGCAGAGGCAGGCGGATCTCTGTGAATTCGAGGCCAGCCTGGGCTACAGAGTGAGATCCAGGACAGCCACCAAAACTACACAGAGAAACCCTGTCTCAAACAACAATAACAACAACAACAAAGAGGCAGGGTTTCTTTGTTGTTTCTCTGTTGCCTGTGCCAAGCTGGCCGGCCCACAGGCTTCTAGGGATCCTCCTGTGTCTGCCTCCCATCTCCTCGTGGGAGCGCTGGGATTACAGATGCTCATGTTGCCGCATCTGCCTCTGAAATGGGTCTCGAGGATCTGAACTCAGGTCCTCACACTTGCACAGCAAGCGCTTCTGTCCACTGAGCCGTCTTCCCACCCCACTTAACATCTCTTTTAACACAGGATCTGGCTGCACCCAGGGGGCCCTCGAACACTCAGTCTTCCTGTAATAGCCTCCTGGGTCCTGGGATTTCAGGTATGTGCCACCCTGCCTGACTCATAGCACCTTTTTAACTTAATCAAAATGTTTTCTTATGGCGTGTGTGTCTGGAGATGAAACTCAGGCTGGCAGGCTTACGCAGCAAGCAGCTCACCCACTGGCCCTCTGGCTGGACCATATCAACTTTTTCTTTCTTCCAACAATTATTCACTTGTAGTGAATTCACTCAACGAATATTACTGTGTCCAGACTATGTGCCAGCCTGCTAGGCACTGGAGATACACAGCAGCAACCATGCCAGGTAATGTCTGTGTTTTAAACACATTCAACTTAAATTCCACATAAAGGTGGGTTCTAATAAATACACAAACAGCCAGGGTAACTATAGCTTGATGTTGGGTTCCGTAAAGGAAAACAGCCATGTAAGATGAGGAGGAGACTGGCTTCAGACAGGGTAGTCAAGAAAGTCCTCTGAAGTGACACTTAGGCTGGCTGGTCCCCGAAAGATGAGAACCCAGTCCCAAGAGGAGCGGGGACAAGCCATTTCTGGGAGAGGTTCAGTGACTGCGGAAGTTGGAAAAGAACATTGATGCCTAAGAAACAGAGAAACCATCTACGTGCCTCTGGGATACCAGCCAAGTTGGGGGGTGGGGTGGGGGTGGAATGAAAAGAGGCTGAAGGGCTGACTAGCTGGCTCAGTAGGTGAAGGTGCTTGCTGTATCAGCCTGACCCATTGGCATTTGAACTCTGGAACCCAAAAAGGGGTGGAAGAAGAGTATCTACTCCACAAAGTTGTGCCCAGAGTGTCACGTGAGCAAAGGCATGTGCAACCACCCGCACGTCAAGTGCACTCACAGTAACAATAAGTCAATAAAGTACTTTAAAAACAAGGCTGGAGGGCTGGGCGTATAGCTCAGTGGGTAAACCATTTGTCACATGTGTTTAACTGCCTGAGTTTGAGCCCCGGAACTGACTCAGTGATGTTGTCCTCTGGCCTCCACACACACATACCATGGCATTCATGTGCCCATTTGCACACACCACGCACAACAGCAACAATAATACAATAATAAACTAAATTGAAAGAGGCTAGCTAGAGATATCAACAGAAAAAAGCAAATGATCCAGTTGGAAAATAGACAAAAGATTTGCATAGATATTTCTCTTAATGGATTTTTAGAAAATAGTCAGCATTTCTACTCACATTAAAAACCATGGAGAGGGGTTGGAGAGCTGGCTCAGTGGTTAAGAGCACTGGCTGTCCTCCCAGAGGATCTGGGTTCAATTCCCAGCAACCACATGGCAGTTCACACCTGTCTGTAACTCAGTTCCAAGGAATCTGACACCCTCACACCAACGCACATAAAATAAAGTTAAACTATAGAAAGAAAAAAAAAACCGTGGAGAGGCTATCACAGGATGGCTGCTATCAAACAGAACATTGCAAGTGTTGGTGAGGCTGTGGAACAATTGACCTCCATTGTCCTGAAGGGAATGAGGTCGTGTACCTTGTGCATAGGGTGTAGCTCAGGGGGAGAGCAAATGCTTGGCTTGCTCAAGGCCCTGCATTCAATCCCAGTACTAAGGGAAGGAAGGACAGTTGCTGCGATAAGATGAATGTTACTCAAACAAACAAACAAAAATAAGAATAGATAACTGAACCATTTCATTTTCGGATATGTACTCAAAAGACTTGAACGTTTGGGGTGGAAGGCCATTTAGAGGTTGCTGGAGCCAGGTGCTTTGTGGGACCAGAAGAAATAAACATTTGGATGTAACAGGAAAATATGACTGACCAGTTGCAGACTTCTGAAAAACCCAGTGGAAGTCCAGGAAACTTCTTCAAACTACATTTCCATCTCTCATCTCCCGGACAGGGCACATAATCCCATCTTTCTCAGTTTTGTGTTGAAATTAGCTAATCGAATTGGCAGAAATCACGAGATGTATATCTGTGGTAGCGCTTGAACAGAAGGGGCGGGTCCTAGAGGGACGTGGCTTCTAGTGGAAAGCTGTAAGGAGTGAGGGGTGCGGCTCAGTCTACGCAAGAAGTCCTGAGAATAAGAACCCCAGGTGCCCCGTAGCCAGCACGGCCCTCCCAACGGAGCTCCGTGTCACTAAGGACCCCTGCGGCATGGATGAGCTCCCCACAGCGGCTGTCACAGAAGTTAGGAGAGCTGCATGAGGGAAATTTCTTCCAGGAGGTTCTCTTGTTTGCCTCAGGACCACTCAACATTACTTGACTCTCAAGTTGCGAGAGAGCAAAACTATCCCACTAGGTGGCAGCAAAGTCCAGCAAGAGGACTTCATCCCTTCAATGGTCCCTCCCGGCTTATCTCCTCGCTGGATGAAATCTGGCCCAGGCCTCTGGTTTGTAATGGAAGAGCAGACTCTTCGGCCAGGCAGTGGGGCCATCTAACCCCTTAGGAATAGCTTAACCCTCTGCCCCTCATCGCCTCCTCCCTGCCCCCGGCCTGGCGAAAGGCGGGCAAACACTTCCAAGGACTCTCCAGATCTTCTGAAATGTTTGGCGGCCTGGAAGGCGGGCTGGTCGGTGTGAAGAGCAGGTGTGTCTGGATTGCACGGGTGGAGAGGCACGGGTGGGGAGCTGAATTTCTAAGGGCATGGAACCCAGGCTCCCTGCCCCCATCCATTCTTGCTGTTCCTAGCAGCCTCTCTTTGGGCACAGAATGAAAGAAATCTGGCTCCAGTGGGGTGTGAACCGAGATGCCAACACTCTCCCTCTCCTCCTTTACTCAGAGAGGCTGCTTTGAAATGTGACTGTTACATATGCCGTGTCCACCGAGGGTGTGTGAGACAAGGAGGCATTTCAGCCTCTGAACCGATAACCAGAGAAACTGGAGTCCTTCCCCGTGCATGACTGATCGCCAGATGAGCAGCACCTGGTGCCCAGCGGGGGCCCTGCTTACTGGGCCCCTTCCTGTCGGCAGGGCTCCTTGCTTCCCAGGAATGTGTTCCTTCTTGTTTGGCACTCAGCACCTGGCTCGCAGCCAAACCTGGGGCTGCTTGGAATGTGATGCCCCCACTCACTTTTCTCCCAGGATCTCAGACAAGGCTCTCTCTTCTGCCTTGGGGAAAGGGCAGGCCTATGTGCAGCCTCATCCTACTTGCGTGACTTCTGTCTAAGGACCTCAGACTTCTGTGACTGGACACAGAAACACTTGGGTGGGGGGAGAAGGGGAACACCACAGAGCTGCGTCCCCAGCCAAGCAGAGGCTGTGGCATATTGATATCTTATCCCCTTGGCAGCGTTCTAAATTGGGCTGGAGTGGGCCAAGAGTTACTCACAAGCTGTTCATTAACTTGCTAAATGCAGAAAGGTTGGCTTGGGCACCGCTTTGGGAAAATGTGACACCCACTGCTCCTGGATTCAGTGGAGCATGAAGGCGTATTAATTGGTGTAGGATTTCTGATGGAAGTTTTTCCTTGTTGCTAGTTCCAAATAGCAGGTTAATCCTGAATGCCATGCTCTCTCCAACACATAACTACTTGAGAGTGGTTTATTAAGTGTTTGCTATGCGCTCCTGAACGTAAGCCTCTGTAGAGACTAGGATACTACCATTTTCTGAACATTTAACAGCACACCAGGCCCTATACAATATGCTTTAATGCTCAGTATCTCATTCGACTCTCAATACAGCAACACAGTTTTCACACTTGACTGTCAATACTGAGACAAATAAATCTGAGATATGATGCAGACCCCCTTTAGGGAGTTTAGTGAGGAGCAAGCCAGAGGCATTAGCTATGTAACAATGTAGCACTCATGGATAAGACTGACTAGGCGGATGGGCGTGCAGCATGCGTGGGCTTCAAAGACTGAGATCTGGCTGAGAGGAGAGACATGTGCTTGTGGGGTAATGTCAGCAAAAGGATGGTGTGGAGGAAGGTGCAGGTGAACCTTTCAGCGAGGCAGAGTCCCTGCCAAATCTCTTAGGATCCAATGCCAGGGTGAAAACGAGAGACTTGATCCTTCAGGGAAAGAGGGAGCTACCGGAACCTCTGCAGCTGAAGAGTGATAAATAAGCTGATGATTTTAAAGTCTCATAGAATAGTCTGGATCAATCACTTATTGGTCTTTGGTCTAAGACCAAGCCAAGAGTCTAGATCATGTTCTCCAGTGTCTGTAGTCCTGGCATTTGGAGCTGGATAATTCTTCATTATAGGGGGTTGTCCTATGTCTGATACTTAGCCATACCCTTGGTTTCTGCCCAGGTGATGCCAATGCACCCCTTATCTCTGATTGTGACAACCCAAACTACCCCCCAACATTGCCAAATATCTCCTATAGAGAGGGTAAAACTGTCTCCAACTGAGAATAACTGATCTGATGTCAGGGAATTAAAGACTCACCTCAGAATATTGACAGGTTTTAAAACTTAATGTCGCCGGGCGGTGGTGGCACATGCCTTTAATTCCAGCACTCGGGAGGCAGAAGCAGGCAGGTCTCTGTGAGTTCGAGGCCAGCCTGGTCTACAAAGTGAGTTCCAGGAAAGGCCCAAAGCTTCACAGAGAAACCCTGTCTCGAAAAACCCAAAATAAACAAACAAACAAAAACTTGTCATTGCTATTTGTGTGTGTGTGTCTGTGTGTGTGTGTGTGTGTGTGTGTGTGTGTGTAGTGCTGGGGAGTGAACCCAGGGCCTTATGCTATACTGTTGAACTATAGATCCAGCCCCTGAGCTACAACCCCCAGCTCAGCATGTATTTTATTAGCACTCAGATCAAATCTATTGACTTTTTGAATAGCTGATAAAGTAAAAACTGTTTCCTTACCACAGGAAATGTTGATGCCAAAGAATTTCCTGGCCTAAGAGGCTTCAGAAGTAGATGGTTCTGCACATCCGAACCCTTCGGAACAGAGACCGATGCAATAGATAATGTTCTGGAAACTCACCAACAGAAGAGTGGCTGATGGCAGGATTCTCTTCCTACCCAATCCCCCAAGGACCTCATACCCAAGGGTCACTTTGGCTGAGGAGTGCCCAATCTAACTACAAGTGAGATGGGTGGAATGGGCTGATCTTGGGTATACTCTGAGCTCAGAAGGAAGACCTCCTGTCAGACTGGAGATAGGGTACTACGGAACTTAAGGATGACTCCATGATTTGTGGCTTGAAAGGATTTAGATATCCATAAGCAGTAGAGCTCTGGAGAGGAAGGTCAGAAGTGGAGCGTTGGAGGCAGGGGAGATGGCTCATAGTAAAGGCTGCCACCTAATGAGCTGAGTTTAATCATGGGGATCCGCATGGTGGAAGAAGAGAACCCACTCCCTGGAGCTGTTGTCTGACCCCACCCCCACCTAATAAAAAAATAAATAAAATGGAAAAGAAATAACAGCATTGGACATGCTAAGTCTGAGGTAAGTTTTAGATAGCCAAGTGGGGGGTGTCACGTGAGTGATGGGCTAAGGAGCCTGAGTGTGGGAGAGACGCCTGGGAGAGATCTTTTGTGGTTTGTTTTAGAGACAGTCTTGCTGTGTAGCTCTGACTGGCCCGGAACTCACAGAAGTCTATCTTCTTCTGCCTCTCAAGTGTTTTGGCTTTTTGAGACAAGGTTTCACTGTGTAGCTGGCTATCCTGAAACTCACTGTTGGGTTGCCTATGTTATCTTGGGACTCATGGCAATTCCTCTGCCTCAGCCTTCCAAGTGCTGGGATTATGGTTGTGAGCCCCCATAACTGGCTATCATAATACTTAAGAGGATGACACTGGGTGAGGTCACCATGGGAATGAGTATGTTGGTAGAGCAGAGACTGGAGGCCTGAGGACTGATGCACATGTCACTGAGAGATCAGGAAGAGGAGGAGGAAGTGGCGGAGGACACTGAGCAGCACCCAGTGAGGCGGGGGAAACCCAGGAGGGCTTGGTGTCCTGATAGCTAATTGTCAAACATTAGCGTAGAGATGAGGACTAATGATAACAAGTTTAATTCATTTTACTCCGTGTCAACAAATGCCTTAAAAAAAAAAAAAGGCTCTTTTTCTGTAGCCCAAGCTGTCCTGGAACTCACTAACTATGTAGCCCAGGCTGGCCTCCAAGTTGTGCTGACAAGAGTTATAGACATGTGCACAATACCAAGATTCACTCATGATCTTTTTGGACGACTTGGAAGTGACCAAGAAATTTCCAGTCTGGAACCTCAAATATTTTAATACTTATAGTCAGTCCTCCCTTTCTCCTTCCTTCCTCCTTCCTTCCTCTCCTTCCCTCTCTCCCTCTTCCTTCTCTTTGATTTTTGAGACAAAGTCTTGCTATATAGGCCAGACAGTCTTGAACTTCCAGTGTCCTTGCATGCTGGGATCACAGAAATGTGCCGCTACGTCCAGCCCTACACGCCATTCCTGAGACCCATTTCCTTTCATGGTGGGAAGCCCCGAGATTGCAGCCTAAGGCTTTCTAAGATTGCTTCTGATTTCCTGGGTCAGACCACGCTGGGCCACTGTCTCCTGTTCCTTTGGCTGTGGCCTTTCTGTGGCTTCACGGTGCTTCTGTCATGCCTCACCCTTCCTTCTTTCAAATGCTCCATGGAGTCACGCTGCAGGAAAGGTTGAGGAGTGTTCACTCGTGGTCCTTGGGTCCCAGGCCACCACTTGCCACCAAGGAAAGCCTGAGTGCAGCTCAGCACAAAAACTGTAAATGTACCTAAAACACAATGAGCTTTGGTTTTGACAATTAAAATTAATTTGTTATGATCGGGTGTGTGACGGCGCATGTGTGGCAGTCAGGAGACGTGGCACACACATGGCGGGTGTGGTGGTCTCCCCACTAGGTCTTCAGGCTTGCAGAGCAGGCACTCTACTTGTTGAGCCATTTCATAGTCTCCCCCCCCCCATCAACTCAATTTTTTAAAGTAACTCAATTGTGTAGTTCCCCACTGTGAACTTTGTCGATCATATCACAATGGCTAAAGGTTGGATGTGCCTGGTAGACTAAATAGAACACCACAGCAAACCGGGTGGCACTGGCACACACCTTTAATCCCAGCGCTCGGGAGGCAGAGCCAGGTGGATCTCTGTGAGTTCGAGGTCAGCCTGGTCTACAGAGCGAGATCTAGAATAGGCACCAAAACTACACAGAGAGACCCTGTCTCGAAAAAACAACAACAACAACAATAAAGAATACCATAGCAAACAGAAGAAAGTTTCAAATTCAGCATGCAGATATCTGATTCCAGAAACTGAGTAGCCGTTTTCTGCAATAGTAAGAAATTTCTTAAGGACTGTGTGCTGTGTAGCCCCTAATCTCCTGTCCTGTTTCTTATCTCACTGACCTCCACTATGGCTTTCTATCTCTAAGATATTCATTGAAAACTCCAAATTTCTTTTATTATTTTTATTTGTAATAATTGATCTCTCTTGTATCCTCCTGGTCCACATAAACATAAATCCTTTAAAAAAATTTTTTGCTTTACATCTTGTAAGATTTCTTTATTGTTATATGTGTGTTTTGCTTGCATGCATACATGTTCACCACTTGCACGTATGGTATCCATAAAGATCAGAAGAAGCATAAGATGCCCTGGAACTGGAGTAGCTCTCACATGGGTGTTGGGTACCAAACACAAGTCCTCTGCAAGAGTAGCAAGTGCTCTTAACTACTGAGTCATTGTTCTAACCCCTTCCTTCCTTCCTTCCTTCCTTCCTTCCTTCCTTCCTTCCTTCCTTCCTTCCTTCCTTCCTTCCTTCCTCCCTCCCTCCCTCCCTCCCTCCCTCCCTCCCTCCTT
>CABHPH010140530.1:0-13450 GCA_902168325.1 Peromyscus nudipes
TCTTTGCCATTCTTAAGCTCCACACTGAGGCATGTGTGTTGATACCAGGGCAATTAAAAGCTGTAGAGCAGGACCAGGCAGGGGGGCACACACCTTTAATCTCAGCACTCAGGAGGCAAAGGCAGGCGGATCTCTGTGAGTTCGAAGCTAGCTTGGTTTACATAGTTCCAGGACAGCCAGGGCTACATGGAGAAACCCTGTCTCAAAATAACAAAACAACTACAAAAATATAAAAGCTGCAGAGTTGTGGGCAGGCCTGACAACATCAAGGGTGACTCTGTTGTGTCGACTCCATCCTGGCACCCTCTATGGTAAGCAAGGCCTGGGTACCCAGTTGCCCCCAGTACCTTTGGAGAGATGCTGTTTGTCTTATTAGGAGAGGCATGTGGAACTGATGACATCATTATGTCCCAGATAGAAACTGCAGACAGTGAACTAGGGAGATAAAGACGTGAGTTCAAGTCCCAGACCTAGGTTTTAAAAAAAGCCAGTCATGATAGACACGACAGCATACACTTGTGATCCCAGCCTTGGGGCGAAGGAGAAAGGTAGGGCCCTGGCACCAGCCAGCCTCGCCCTCATGACAGATTCCAGGCCAATGCGAAACCCTGTCTCAATAGACAAGGTGGACAGTTCCTGAGGAAGGACCACTGAGTTTGTCCTCTGCCCTCTACATGCACACATGCACTTATGTACACACACACACACACAACCCCCTCCCCCCACGCACACCAGAGATAGCATTCCTGATTTCACACAGGAGACGAACACGAGGAATGTCTACTCTGAGCGAAGGCCAGCCATGGATGGCGTAGGCTGCAAATGCCCTTACCCCATCATCAACATCAACTCTCATTGCCGCCCCTGAACTTGATGGTGACAGTGGCTTAGGGGGATGAGATGGCCGCAGAGGTGAGAGCGACCAGGGAAGAAGAGAAATGGGTTGGTGAATAAATCAAAGCAGAGAATGCTTGCAGACATTGCGATATTGACTATTCATTAGCAAGAATTGATTTTTTTTTCCAGTGGGGAGAGGAAGCGTCCCCCCACCCCCACCCCACCCCACTTTTCTTAAAGACAGCTTGTGGGAACTCCACTCGGCATTCCTTTCCCGAGGCCTCTTTGCGGTTCCACACAAGTCCCAGGCGCCTTGCCCTTCTGCAGGTAGTCAGGAAGCAGCAGCCTGTGCACCTGCGGACGTGGGACCCCACTTTAAGCAGAGCGCTTGCGCCCCGTTTTCTGCTCCCCTCACCCGTTCCTTCTCCCGAGGACTGTGGACCCTGTGCTCTGTGGTGTCACACACAGGGACACCACAGCCCGTACGGTCTCAGAGAAGGTCTGCTGTGCTAGTTAGTGACTTGTCTCTTCCCCCGGCCAGTGTCTTCCTTTGACAGCTGTGGTAATCTGTGTCTCGTACACAGAATTTCTGATGATCACATATAAACCATGTTCCCGATGTCGAAGCTGATGTGGCCCTCACTGCCACCTGGGAGAGGCAGTTTAGTTTAAGGAAAAGTGTATTACACTGAGCCAGGGACTCAGGTTTCCTTCAGGTCTGTCGCTCAAACTGGGTGACTTTGATGGAGTCACTTAATTTCTGAGGACCACAACATTCATGGCTTGATCTGATTGATCTGTCGGGCTACTTTACAGTAAATGAGAAACAGGTTCGTGGCTGGGGATGGCAATTAGTTGGCAGAGTGCTTGCCTGACGTGCATGAACCTCTGAGCAAATGGCTGTGAACCCGTTACTCTAGAGCTAGAGGGGGTAAGGTCAGGAGTTCAAAGCCACTGTGGCTACATAGGGAGTTCTGGGCCAGCCTGAGTTACATGAGACTCTTTGTATAGGAAAAACAAACATAAACCCAATTTATGACATGCAAGATTTTGGTAATGCATATCCAGGCCATATTACTGTAAATCCCCAGAGTGCCTGTAGTCTTCGCCACTGACCACAGTCAAAACAAAAACTCTTACTCAAGGGACTGAAGGGTGATATCCAACAGACCATACTTACAAATTCTCTCTCTTTCTCTCTGTGACAGGGCTCACATAGTTGAGGCTAGCCTTGGAGCTCACTGTGTAGTCTAGGCTAACCATGAACTCCCGATCCCCCTGCCTCCACCTGCAGACTGCCAGGATAGATGAGCACCAGGGCCCCTGGCAATACTGTTTGTTTGTTTGCTTGTTTGTTTGTTTTGGACAGACAGTGATCCTGGGCTTCATCACATACTTCCTGGTTGCAGTCTCCGGGCTAGTATCTTCTAGGGCTCGTATTTTCCAGCTCCTTCCCTTGGCTGCACACCTTCCTTCCAGGGACTTAGGATTTCTTTCCCCATTGTTTAGCTAGTGCTTCTGCTTCCAAGAGTGAAGCAAAGCATGCTTGTAAACGCCATTTCTCAGTGATTTGTAGGTAAACCCCTTCCTTCCATAAAGGCAAGAAACAGCTCAAGGGTTTTATGCTTTTAAAAAAACGTTAGTATTCAAAGTGCATCATATAGACCCCTGCAGTAGATATGACAGTGACCTTCAGATGACTTTTCAGACTCTCTTTTCTGGCTCCTTACTAGTAGCCACTTTCAAACAATACTGATCACACCTGTTTGGACTTCCTTTCTTTCTTTAGAAAATATGTTTTGTTTTGTTGAGAGAGGGTCTCATGTATTCCAGGCTAGCCTCAAACTTGCTAGGTAGCCTAGGATAACCTTGAAATTACTGTCCTCTTGCTTTGACCTCCTAATGCGTGTTAGGAAGGATAAAACTGCGGGTATGGCCCATGAGAAAGCGTGCGGGTCTCACCATGCCTACAGAAGACAGAAGACGCGGGCAAAATAAACACAGATGTTGTTTCTTCACTTTTGAAGAGGTTTATCTTCTTAGCAGGTGGGCCAGCACGGTTTCTAACTTAATGAGGCATCTGGGGCTGGGGCAACGACTTAGTGTGTAAAAAGCTTGCCACACAGGCCTGAAGACCCGAATTTGGATCCCCCGAATCCATGGGAAGCTGGATTTGGTAATGTGTGCCTGTGATTCTAGGCTCTGCAGTGAGATGGGAGGCAGAGAGAGAAGAGTCCCTATGAGCTTGCAGGCCACCTAGCCTGGCGTGTTCAGTGGCAAATAATAAGTGACCCTGCCTCAAAGAGGGTGAGGACCAACACCCAGGGTTGCCCCAGACTTCCACACATGTCTGTGGCATATCCGTATGTGTACTCGCAAGAGCCTGAACACACACACACACACACACACACACACACACAGAGATTTTTAAAGAATTTCCTACTTAGGTATGCTTGTGTTATCCTGATAATACAACATCGAACCCTTTTCTACAGTGGTGTGTCTAGCTAGCCTGTTCTGAGAACACAGACTTTTTCACATCCGTAGTGGTCTCCTTGGTCATGCATACCTTTTCCCTAGGATCTCTAAATCAAAGTCAGATTGTTTGGAGAACAAGTATCTTGTTTTACAATCCCAAAGTGTACGGGAGAGAGGGGTTGTCTCTGACCAAATTCAGGGAAGTTGAGTGGAGTTTAGCGTCTGTTCTTCGCTTGGCTATTGCCCAGGTGGTACTTGGATAAGCTATGTGTCCCAGGCTCCAGCTGAAAAAGGGAACACTTGGGGTTTGCCTGCCTGTAGAATCTGCATGTCTCTGGTGTCTGGCGCCTTCAGCCAACACTTAGTTTTGTGTGTGACCGTTGCCTTTCTTGCCTCCGCAGAGTCACATAACAGTAACAAGTCCCACAGGTTCTTTTCCGTCCTAAATGAGCGGCTGAGCCTTGGCTCCCATAGTTGCCCTCCTGGTGGTCCGTCTCCCCTTCCTTTTCTGGGTTTCTGCTCTCTGGTTCATTCAGTGGCTCAGCCCACCATCCCAGTGGTCCTGGGGAAGTAATTGCACAGACAGCTCTACCTAGTCTTTGGCCTTTGCCTCTTGATGATAAATACTGTAGTCAAAAATCAATTCTGTCTTAATTTTTCTCAAAAGTAATTGTTTCAAGCTGCGTAGGGTATGTCTCGGGGCTAGAACACATTCCTAGCATGCAGGAGGCCTGGGTGTGATGCCCCAAACTGTATGGAAAAGCTCACTCAGAGAAAGAAAGCTCATGCAAGAATCCAGCAGTGAAGAGACTGAGCAGGACCCTCCGTGTAGAATGTTGGCTTGACTTTGAAGCTGGAGTGTGGCAGAGCAAAGGCTGTTGGTGTGTACAGCATCCAGGTGGCTACTGGCATTCACCATGGCCTGGAACCTGGGGTTCCCATGATCCTCGACATGGAATGTCACTGACCACATTGACAGCTCAGGTTTCCAGAGTACTCCCATGCCAGACACTGTCTGCAGTACTTCATAAGGAATGTTGCTTTACTTTTACAGTGTTGCCTTGTGGCTGATGTAATTATTATTCCCATTGCAAGAGAGAGGCTCCTGGGTCTCAGAGAATTCCAGTTGCTTGTCATGGCTCATAAGTGGCAGAAGCCAGCAACACTGCTCCCGAGTCTGTGTGACTAGGTGTACACAGTTACCTCTGGTGATGGGCCCAAGAGGAGACTAACAGTTTGGGGACCTCAGCAAGCTTTCTTCTAGTATCACTGGAACAAAGTTGGGGGAACTCTTAGAGATCTCCCCCTGACCCCCAGATTCTGATTGTTATCATTGTCCTCTGACTGGTGTCTCTGCTCTGACCTTCAGAGTTGCACAGGTGTCTGCTCTGCCGCTGGTCCTACCTGTGGCCCATTTGCTATGGTAGGTCTTCATGGCTGGTCCAATCCATCAGTTCCCTCCACTCTTAAAGTGCTAGAGTCCAAATTTTGTTGGCTTTTGAGCATATACTCAGAGGACCAGAGCCACGGATCCTAAGTGCCAGATCTTGTTTTCAGTGCTGACATGCGTGCTCAGCATGAGTACTGAGCAGAGCTGACATTCCATTAGATGGACAAACACCCAGTACATCCCTGAGGACACTTGACTCAGTGACTGTCCATGCACGCGGCACAGAGGTTCCTGTTCGAGTTCAGTGGTCTCTGCTGCTTCACCCATCTGTGGTATCTAGAGCCTTCTGGAGCCTTTGGGGATTTCTTTGCTTTTTTACCTTCTGGGGTAATGAATGAATGCTCACCTTTTAAAGAAGTGGTCTTGCCTTTTCAGAGTTCTAGAGAATTCTTCACGGTCAGAGGTTGGAGGAGCAGTTTCGTGCAAGCCTGTAAGTAAGATGGACAGACGAGAGCCCAGGAGAGCAAGGGCACAGGCAGAGGGCCCCAGCAGAGAAAGGAGCAGCTGTCTAATGTGCTGCTGATGTTGAGGGAGGCTCTAGACAAGGGCACTGACTGTAATTTAGCGAGGTTGTTTTATGTGGTGGGACAGCAGTTCAAAAGCTTGTCAGCACAGCAGAGCATCATTTCATTCCTGGTTGGCGCTCAATGTGCACATATATTGGGGGACCATCTAAAAACATATGCACACGTATGTATACGTGTCTACAGGTAGACATGTGCATACCTGGCTTGCATTCTTGTGTGTTCCTTCCTTCATGCTAAAGTTAGTGCTTTAAGGGAAGGTACTTTCCATCTAGGCTCAGTTTCCCCATCTGTAGAGTAGTCCAGTCCCTTCCTCCTAGTATTATGTGAAGACTGAGAGACAATGTGTGTAGAAATTTCAGTGACAGGCCGGGTGTATAATGCACTTTCTATAAATACAGGCTGTTGTTCTTGGCACATCACCAGGATGCCCACTTCTGTGCTGACTGATGGTAGGCTCAGCAGGTAGCAGAGAGAGGGAGAGAGAGGGGGGGAGGATGTGGGGACTGAGCTTTTGCTGGCTTTCTTGTAATTCTACACGAAACGGGGTTTAGCATGTTTAGGTACCGTGGTTATGGCTTCCCATGTGAGTCCAAATTCTCTCCCCTACTTTTATCTGTGCCATTCATTTTAGACTTACCACATACTGTTTTTCACCATGTGGCACTTATTATAGACTAGTGTCAAGCATTGCAACATGGCCAAGCGGGTTTGGGGTGTGTGTGGACATGGACGACACAGAGGTTGGCAGGCTACCAGGCATGTTTGGATGTGCTGAGACAGACAGAGAATAGAAATATGGTGAGAGAAGAAGCCGGTATGATAGACAGACATGGGGATGCCGGGGGCCTCCTCTGCTGTGTTCAGGACTTCGCCTCTGTGATACAGGGGACAAGCAGCCACAAGACGATTGTTAGCAAGGCAATGGTGTGTTCATTCGACTTTAGATAAGACACTGGGTGACCATATAGAAGATAGTTTTTGAGTCAAAGATTTGGGGGTAGGAAAGAAAGCCAGTCAGGGTATTATTGAATATTCCAGCAAGAATCACTGAGGGGCTTGAAGCCAGGGAGTGGTAGGTGGAGATGAAGATGAATTATTCAATAAGAAACTCGTTTGACTAGACAAGGGAGGATGGAAAGAAATTGGGGTCACTCCCAGGTTTCTGTCATTCGTATCGTAGGAACTAAAAGAGCAATCTTCTATCCAAAGGGAAGATACGTAGCCAGGAGCACGCATTGTTTAATGAGCCTCTTCAAGGCCCCTCCTGGAGGAGTCTCAGCAGGCATTTGGATGCACAGGTCTAGAATTCAGCCCAGAGGGCTGAGTGACGGGAAGAGACATTGCAGATGGCTGAGGCTTCCGAGTTGATGGCCGACTACGTAGAGCGCTGGAGGAGAGTGGGGCCCACCTCGGGAAGCACAGTCCTCAGTGTGGTTTGGGAGATGAGGAAGGAAGAGGACAGTTGGTCATGGTCACCAAGGTCAAGGAGTGAACAGCAAGGTCGCTACTTCTGTCTCGGGACAAAACAAGGGCCAAGTGCACCTTAGGATTGGCAGTCACTGAGAAAGTTCTAGGGAGAGCAGAAGCCAGACTTGACTGGGGAGGACCAGCAAGCATAGTGGGGAGGAAAAAAAGCCAGGAGGGGCGCTTACCTTCCAGCAAGGGCCACTTCAAGGGGTGGCTTGGCTTTTGGGGACAAGAATGTTTTCCTTTTCTGTGATCGTGTAGTCCTTGTTATTACATTGTGCATCTCAACCCCACACACTTATGTTGCCTTCCAGGGTACCGTTGGGTTCGAGTGTTATGGCTTGTGATAATTTTAGTCTTTTATCAGTATCTAAAGTAATATTCATTAAATCAAAATCTGGTGTTACATCATTAAGACATGTACCATCTCCTGTACCTAGGAAGGAGTTGGGTTGGATTGTGCATGTACACATGTGAATATGTGTAATGCAATTTGAATATTTGCAAAGGATGAATATGAAAAATAAAGTCCTATGATTACTAATCTTCCTTCCTTCCTTCCTTCCTTCCTTCCTTCCTTCCTTCCTTCCTCCCTTCCTCCCTCCCTCCTTCCCTCCCTCCCTTCCTCCCTCCCTCCCTCCCTCCCTGCCTTCCTCCCTCCCTCCTTCCTTACTTCCCCTCCCCATTTCTTTTTTTGCCACTAACTCAAGCCTTTTTTTCCTCCACCTTTTAAGGGCTGGAATTATAGGTCTGCACCACTGTGTCTAGCTAATTACCAATGAAATTATTCATTGTTTCAAAATACATACTTTAACAGCTACTATTTTTATTTTTGAAAAATGCTTATTTTATTGAGAGCTGTCCAGTATATGTATCTTAGTATTAGTTTCTGTTGGGTTATACGTAGAAATGTGTTTAGTAAAGCATGCAGGAATTGAAGGTATTGAAGAGTAAGTTAAAGTTGAACTTGATTAAAAAAAAAAACAAAGCCATTGCTCAGTTTCCTTCATTAAAAGACACTAGAGAACAATTGATTTCTGTGAATGATTTCTCTTGAAGGAATTGGTATCTTCTGCATTAGAACCTGCTGGATAGCCGCCTGCGTGGACTGAGTATTGGCCGTCAGGGCTTCGGGGGCTGGAGTTATTCTGTGATTCTGATGCTAGAAACCAAGGTTCCCAGGCTTTGCATCTGTACTTTGGGCTTTCTTGAAGTAAGAATAAAATCTACCCCCATGTTTTCTAGGCGTTACTAGCTAACTGATTCAAGTTGGAAGCAAGCCTGGGATTCCTGAATCTCAAAACGCTAACTTGAAATCCACATTGCCTGTTGTGGGGTGTGTGTGTGTGTGTGTGTGTGTGTGTGTGTGTGTATGTGTGTATGTGTGTGTGTGCTGGCTGGCTGTCTAGTCCAGGACTCGTGTACTCCAGGACTGCATCCCCAGCCCCAGCAACCCACCTTTAAAAGATGAGTTTAGGATTCTGTTCTGTGATTCTTGCTCTGTGAACTTACTGCACTTCTCAGGGGCAACTTTTTATATTTTATTTTATATTTTTGGAACAGGCTTTCTAATTCAGACTGGTCTCAAACTCCTGATGTAGTAAAGGAAGACTTTGAACTACTGACTTTCCAGTTTCCATCTCCCAAGTGCTGGGATTACAAGTATGGGCCACCTTACCTGGCTTATGGGATGCTGGGGGATGGAACACAGAGATGTATGTGTGCTAGGCAAGAACTTTACAATTCAGCTACACCCCCAGATTCCGAGGAAAGACTTGTGTGGGTCTTCGGGCTCTTGAGAGAGCTTTCCTGATAGATGTTCCTAATAGATGTTACTTCCTTTCAAGTTAAGACAGACATGAAAAATGGCTGAGTGCTCTGCTGCCCTAGCAACTCTCCCAGGCTGACCTGGTCAGCGTTCCTGAAGGAAGTCGCACTGCTGCATTAGGAACTGGGAGCTGCCTTCAAGGTCTGCTGGAACTGCACATAAGTCAGCTTGAGCTCCGTCATGGATGCGTCTGGGAGCCAGTCAAGAGGGAGTGTCTCAGAAGTCACATTAGCATAGTATGTATTTCAGCTCTTCAGGAACTGACTTCCTGATGCCGACCAGTGCACAACAGAGCACATCGTATGGGGGTTAAGATGCATGCTCCAGGCCAGGCGTGGTGGCACACACCTTTAATCCCAGCACTGGGAGGCAGAGGCAGACGGATCTTTGAGTTCAAGGCCAGTCTGGTCTACAGGGTGAATTCCAGGCAGCCAGGGCTGTTTATGCAGACAAACCTAGGTAGTGGTGGTGGTCGAGAAGGAGGAGGAGGAGGAGGAGGAGGAGGAGGAGGAGGAAGAGAGGAGACAACACATGTTTCAGCAGCCATAAGATGATGTGGAGAGAGAGCTGATGTGATCGTCAGGATCTTGGTAGCTGAAGAAAGGGCTGTGTCTTAGGAAGGAACTTGGACTTGAAAGTTGGAGAGGAGAGAATGGTTGTTTAGAAATTTTGAGAATGGTTCAGATTGGGCTTTTCTTCAGACTTGGAGTTTTCATTTGTAGACTTCACTACTTTCGGGTTGACTGTGAAAATGGGACCAGGAGAGTGTTCCTTGCCTTTGGGCTGCACAGACTGGCCTGGTTTCACCCCAGGAGAGTTAATGAGGTGTGGGGTTCACTTCCTGTCTTCTGCCCCTTTGTGCCTGAGTACTTTCTCCCTCCCTCATCTTTTATTTTACTGTTCCGAGGGGGCAGGCAGTCTCTGTCTATACAGAAGTAAATCGTAAGTCTCTGGAAGGTGCTGCTTCCTCCAAATTGAATGTAAGATTTTTTTTTTCTGTCTGAAATGCCATCTCATTCCGTTCTAAATGATGGGAAAGCAGGGTGGGTTGCCAGCACGATGCTCCCTTTGAGATAGCCAGCACTCTTTTATTCTGTGGCCCTGAAGGAGATTCCACAGACTCAATTAGACTCAGGTGCCAGAAAATGGAAGCTATAGGGAAAGTTGAGAGGAGAGGGGATGGAAAAGGGGAGGGCGAATCATATTCAAACAAGTTGAGTCATTTCTCACCTATTTCCTAAACACACACACTCTCCCTCCCTCCCTCCCCACCTCCACAATTACACTATTCAGACGCGAATGTGCTATAAAATTCAAGCATAATTTTGCAGACTTAAAAAATTGTGTACATCGTCTATTCTCACAATTGATTCTGTAGTTAATTTTATGATTTATTTTGTTGTGTTTTTGTTTTTGATTGTTAGTTTTCATTTTTTGAGACAAGGATTCTCTGTGTAGCCCTGGCTGTCCTGGATCTCTCTCTGTAGACCAGGCTGGCCTCAAACTCAGAGATTTGCCTGTCTCTGCCTCCCAAGTGCTAGGATTAAAGGCCTGTGCCACCACTGCCTGGGTGTTGTGTGCTTGTAAGTCACAATAATAAACCTTTTCTGAGGGTGGGGGAAATACCCCCAAAACCCAGAAGAGTAAATGGTTGGAAAAGTGCCAGATACTTCTGACTGTGGTTATTTTTTTAAAAAGCCATAGTGCTGGCAGGTGGTACAGTGGCAGAGTGATCCCCTAACATCTAGGAAGCCCTGGGTTCAAACCCAGCACCCTCCACCTACTCACTTTGTTTAAAAATAGAGTTTTGCCTAGAAGAACTTGAGAATACTCAAAATTTCTGTTTTTGTCTTATTTCTAATAGTGTGAGCATACTAATTCAGTAGAGAATGGGGGAGGTTGAAGGATGAGACAGTAAGAAAAGGAAGACTCACACCTTATCAGGAACATCAGCACGCTAAGCACGCACGGTCTAGCAGACTGTGCCCGAATCTTTAGTTAAATATTGGTGCTCTTTATTTCAGGACACTTTGAGACTTACAAAATGTTTTTTGCAAAACAGTTAAAAAAAAAAAAGCTTAATTATTCTTTTCACCAAAGTTGTTTTTGTTTCTATGTTTTTTATTTATTTATTTTTTATTTCAGCACTGGTGATTGAACACATGCTAAGCAAACACTCAAGCAGCGAGCTACATCCTCAGCTCTATCAGTACTAAGTACCTCGACTTCTAGTATTTTGCATTTTGGTTTTTTGGTTATTTGTTTTGTTTCCAGACCCGACTCAGGTGTCACTTTGACAGAGTGACGTCATTTCATAAGTTACTTTTGTGAGTTCTGCTTTTCATCTTGTCGCACTGGGTATCAGCATAGCTAGAAGAGGGATGGGCAGACCTGAGCAGGGGCCTTCCCCACTGACAGAGCTCCCTTAGCTCCACACCTCTCCCCTTGCAGTGTGGTTCAGTCATGTTTGCTAGCCAAAGAACATTTCTGCTGAGTCGCAGAGCCCAGAACCCTATTCACTGTCATAATCAAGAGAAAGACGGACTCTTTCATGCTCAAGAGGGTCTGTCTTAAGGTTGAGTTCCTTATGTAAAGCCGAGGAGTGTTTAGCCTTTTGAAGTTCACTTGGACCATGGAGTGAAATGGAGTGACATGTTCCTTTTTGTAATCGGGCACAGCGGGTGTCTCTGCTTGGGGGGACCACTGCGCAAGATTGAAAAACAAAAAGTTTTGAGAAGCCAAGAAATCAGTTCTGAGCCCCTCACCATTATGTGTCCGAATGAAGATGGCCGTCCTTGGTGTTTCTGTCTGCAGTGTATCCAGCAGCCAGCCTTTCAGGACAGCATCTTGTCTGTAAACCTAGCAACAGGCAGGCACTATGAGAAGCTTAAAGTTAAGCCAGTCCCTCAGCTGGGATTCAGAGTTTTAGCCCAAAAGATTTCCTCTGATACTAGAAGCACTTTTTCCTTAAAACCACTGTGTGTTTTTTAAAATAATGGCTAAAGACCACTGCCATGTACCTGGTTCCCAAGGATGCTGTAGAGGTGAAGACTTAAGTTTTTTTTTTAATCTTCAGTTCTGGGAATGAGTAGGCTGCAGGTAATTTCAAAACAAAAGGACCGGTTAATCACATAGCCTGCGTTTCTCTATGAGAGGGGAAAGATTTAAGGAAAAACTATTAGATTGTAGCTGTGACCAGTCTTTATATGGGAAAAGATTAATTCTGGTGGACTATCTACATCTAAAATTAGAACTGTGGGAACAGGATTATATGTAACAAAATGCAAGAGATTAATGTGTCTGTATGTGAGTGGGTTGTGGGAGTTGAGAAAGGAAAATATGAAATGAATATCCAAGAAGGTATCAGATGAGTGTAATTAAATTGATTTCTGTCTTACATGAGACTTCAGTGGCTGAACCTTGTTCTCTTCATGCTTATGGGGTCTATTAAAACTGTTCACAGTCACATCTTTTGATGACTTTTAAAAAGGATTATGTCATGGCAATCATTCTGTTTTTCTGACTAGTCAGAATAGAGGTTAAGACAAACTCTTGAAGTTGACCTGATTAGGTGAAATTTGAAAATACCCCAGTGCCACACCTAGCTTTTGGCTTGAATTCTGTGGGAAATGCAGTTCTAGATTTTCTTTTTTCTTTTCTTTTTTTTTTTTTTTGGTCCAGTTAGTAGATGTATGAAGGGCTGAGGTGTAACTAAGGGGCAGAGTGTGTGCTTAGCATGCCAGGAGTCCAGGGTTCAACTCCGCAAATTTTAGAAAATTAGATTGTGTATTTAGCTGAGGCTAATACACTAATAATAAGTCTACCACTTCTTTTCATAATAAGCCTACAGTATCCCCATATCCCTTCGGGAAAATATTGGTTTGGTTGAAGTGATGACTCCTTGAATGCAGGACCCCATATCCTTCCCTGGTGTGTCCTTTGAGGCTTTGTATGTGGGACAGTGAGAGAAAATATGATCAGCCCGGCACCTGGGTTGGTAGTGACTCTTCCGGACGCCACTTCAGGAGCTGGCGGCTGTCAGGCTGTCTTTACCTGGCACAGTGGGTGGGAATTTATAAATCTTGCCCGTAGAAATGAATCCGGGCTTTTCGGAACCATTTCAGTGTTACACACACTTGTCCGGTAGGAACTCACTCTTTCACACTGGCACAGAGTAGAAGTCCTTCGGGAAGATGGTCACAGTCGTACTGATCTCTGATCCTCACCCGTGGATCGGTTAATACTCGCATGGTATATATAATGTGGTAGACTCTGTACCAAGCAATAACACACTCAGTGACTCATTTCATCTTCAGAGCTACCCAGGGAGGTAGGGATGTTTTTCAGCTGGGGAAACTGAGGCGCAAGAGAGGCTGCGTGTCTTGACTGAGGTTCTGTAGCTAGTAAGTGGCAGACCTCTCACTTGAACCCAGGAAGTCTGGTTCCGTATTTTGTATTCATGACTATTTATTGTTGTTGTTGCTGCTGCTGTTATTATTATTTCCAGGAAGGAGCTCATGAATGCTCGGCAAATGCTCTATTACCACCCTCGACCCCAGCCCGTGACTGAACATATTAGGAAAAACAGAAAAAAACAAACCCTTAAATGTTTAGATGTACAGGTTGTGGCTGATGAGAGACTATCTTTCTTGGTAAATGTTTAGCTATGGAATGAAGAAAGACTTGCTGTGGGTTTTTTTTTTTCTTTTTTTTTTTTTTTTTTGGTTTTTTTGAGACAGGGTTTCTCTGTGTAGCTTTGCGCCTTTCCTGGGACTCATTTGGTAGCCCAGGCTGGCCTTGAACTCACAGAAATCCACCTGGCTCTGCCTCCCGAGTGCTGGGATTAAAGGCGTGCGCCACCAC
>CABHPH010140531.1:16103-40497 GCA_902168325.1 Peromyscus nudipes
CCACCACCACCACCACCACCACCACCACCACCACCACCACCACCACCACCACCACCACCACCTGGCTGCCTATTCATTTTCCAAAAGTTTACCCATATGGTTCAGATTCCAAACCACAATTAAGAAACTACTATTTGTTTCATTTTTAGTATGACAACAAAGAAAAGTATCTGTTCTTTTCTAAATATGTACTTGTATGAGGCTGTACTTCTGTGTGCTTCAACCAAGACAACATATCATAAGTCATAACTTATTCATAACTACTGAGTGAGACCTGAAATTGCAGGTCTTCCCTGGAGCCAGACACTAAAGAGAGCTGAAAATATAAAACACTACTACTTTTCTGAATTTTTTTTGGGGAGGGAAGCAAAGTTACTTTTTCATAAATAATTTTCATAGAATATTTGTGTTTCTCTCCTATTTTAATTTTCAAATAATCTAGTAAATACACACTTAAGTTTTTCTTACCTGTAATCTCTAATGGGGTAAGTATGAATAGCCATGACCACATAAGCACATCTTTTGGAGTTCTCACAGATCTCAAGAAGTAAACATTTCCTGAGATCAGGGTAACTGAGAGCCACTGTGTAAGGACAGAGCTAGGCCAAGTTCTGTTTTCAGGCCCTGGAGATGTCCCCAAGCTGGCCTCAACTATTCTCACCCATGGCTCAGGATGTCCATTTAGCTGTCAGTGAATGGAACGCAGCACCTGGTGCAATGGTGCATGCATAATCCTGGTCTTCTGTAGGCCGAGACAGGGGGCTAGTGCTTGGACTTCTTAGCATGGATAAACTTACCTGGAAGACACAGTTGTCTGCCTCGCCCACCCTACATCCCCAGTTTTTCTGTGACCCTCACCCCATCCCTTTGGCTAGGCAAATGTGAGATCCTATTATTTCTCAGCAGCTGGGGGTGGGGTTGGGTAAGGCTGGTGCTGTAGAGTTTAGGCCCCTCTCATCTCCACTCTCTCCTCAACAATGGACCCGATTTCAGGTCGCGTTCTGTCCCTTGGATGCACCGGAGAGATCCTTGCTGGCCAGCCAGGAGGACAGTCTCCCCAGACTCTGCAGCGCCTGGGGGTTGCATGGAAACATCAGTGGCATGAAGGAGAGGCTGTCCAAGATGCAGGCCCCCGGCCAAGAGGCTGGCATGCTGGAGGAGCCAAGGTCCTCAAGAGGAGGTGATGTCCACTGGGTGTCAGGGGAGGCACCTGGGTGAGGGACTGCGGAGAAGTTCGGGGGTTCTCAGGAACAGGCTGGAGCCTCCTCTCCGAGCCTGCAAGTCCTCTTCCTTCCTGTCTACCGCCTCTTCCTTCTCTGTTGTTCCTTCTGCCCTTTCCTTCGCCTTCTTTGGTCTCTTTGCTGTTTGTAACTCCTCCCCAGATATACTCATAATAGAATCTTTAAAATAGGCAGATAGATGTGGAGAAAAAAAAAACAGAAAAATTACTCAATACCCAGAGGCCAGCACTGTTGGCGTTTAGTGCGGTTTTCCCAGTGTTCTGTGTAACGCCCCCTGCTCCTCTGTCTCATAGTGCATACGTTTTGAATCCAGCCTATTTTAGTTAACATGGTGTAAAGGCCCTTTCTCACATGACCAGAAGCAGGGTGGAAACAGTTTCTAAGTGCTGAGCTGTGGACCCTCAGGAGGTGCTGGGTAGCAGTGGCAGCATGCCCACTCTGATGGAGTAGAATAAAGGGAAAAGGAAAGAGACTCAGTCTCACAGTGAGCTAGATGGCGTGGGAATGGCCTTTCCAGCCACTTTGGCCTCTGTGCTGACCAAAATGTCTGGTTCTCTGCATGGGGTTATGGGCTTGGGATATGGTGCCTTTTATTTTTTTTTATTTTTTTTTTTAAAGATTTATTTATTATGTATACAGCATATATGACTGGAGGCCAGAAGAGGGCACCAGATCTCATTACAGATGGTTGTGAGCCACCATGTGGTTGCTGGGAATTGAACTCAGGACCTCTGGAAGAGCTGCCAGGGCTCTTAACCTCTGAGCCATCTCTCCAGCCCCGGGATATGGTGCCTTTTAAATAAAAAGAGGCCAGGTAAAGGTTAGAACCGTGAGGGCTCCTGCTGTACACTAAGGCACAGAGAGACTTGGCATGCATCTACCTCTACACTTCTGTGCCCAGGCTTCTGTGCCACGGTTAGCTGTCCCTCCTTAGCTACTGTTGAGGAAGGAAAAAGGCAAGCATGGTGGCCTGGAGAACTCAGAGTGTAGTCCTAACATGGATGACCTTGAACTCTGAGCCCACTGTCCACACCTTGCCCATGTTAGGATTACAGGCCACCTGATTTCTGTGGTGCTGAGGAGGATCAAACCCACGGCTTCATGAGAGCTAGGCAAGGATTCTACCAACTGAGCTACCTCTCCAACCTACTTTCTAGTTATTATTATAAACATAGAAAATTAAAAGCAGATAAATAAAAATAGGGAGATATAAACATCACATTGTTGTCACCCACCATTGCACCATTAACACTGTACAGATCAATTATGAATATAAATACTACTTTAACAAAAATGAGACTATGCTGCATATGTGATTTTGATCTTAACTTGCTTTGTGTTTGGGAGCACTTCTCCAACCTTAGTTTTGGAGATAAGGGTCTCTCGCTGAATCTGAGCTCACCGATTGGCTGGACTAGCTGATTAAGATGCCGGGATCTTCCAGTCTCTACCTCCCCACGGTGGATTCCCATGTGTGCCATAACCAACGTTCTACATGGGTGCTGAGGACCCAAACCAAGGCCTTGTTCTTGCGTGGCAAGTGCTTTACTGGCTGAGCCGTCCCCCCTGCACTTGGTGTGAGTGCCCATACACGTTTACATACCACATACACGTCGGAGCCTGTCGCGGTCAGAAGAGGGCATCTGATCCCCTGGAACTAGAGTTACAGGCAGTTGTGAACCCCTGTGTGGGTATTGGGAACCAAACCCAGGTCCTCTGGAAGAGCAGCCAGCACTCCTAACCACTGAGCCACCTCTCCAGCCCTCTGAACTTGCTTTTTTAAAATGAATGGCATCAGTCTTTCCAGGCCAACGTTTCACTTTGTGGAATTGGATAATTCATACGAACATTCCAGAGGTAACTGTTGAGATGGCCTGGTTATCTCTTAGCCTAACAAGCCTTTTTATCTGACTCTTGGGAGAGATCGGGCCATTATCAGAATTTCCCACAGTCTGATTTTCTTCCCTATTACTTCCTTTTGGCATCTTCTAACTTATTTCTTTACCTATAAACAGACTTTAGATAGCAAGTCTTGATAATGAATATCTCCCTCCCTCTCTCTCCCTCCCCCCCCTCTCTCTCTCTCTCTGTGTGTGTGTGTGTGTGTGTGTGTGTGTGTGTGTATTGGAGCTGAGAGCTGGGGACATAGCTCAGTGGTAGAAAATGCTTACAGCATATGTGAGGATCGGGTTCAATCCCCAGTAACACACATGCACACACATGCAGGTTTCAGTGAAAAGCGAGAGGAAGGGACACACTGGCAGGGGACTTCCTGTTTTCTATTCTTCACACCCCTGCATATGTTCCCGTGGTTTCTTACCACTTGTTATGTCATTGAAACCCTCTCCGATTTCTGTTCTTTCAGATTTTTTAAGGAAACTTCCTCAAAAACCAAAGCTGAAGAAAAGGCAGATTAAAGAAAGCCCAGGAACTCCCAAGCGCTACCTATGAGAGACCCCCAGGGATGGAGCTCTCGGAGCACTTATGTGTATACTCTGGGGGGGGGGTTAAGGGGGGTGAATAGGGTAAAGAAAATTTACTTTATCAAAAGGATGCTCAATTTTTTAAATTATGAATAAATGGGTTGGGGAATTATAATCCTTAAGACAATTCTACTTTACTTGGCTGAACTTCATTCATCTTTTATTTGCTTAAAAATATTCAGAGCCAGGCTTGGCGGTCACAACTTTAATCCCAGTACTTGTGAGACAGAAGCAGTTGGATCTCTGTGTGTTTAAGGTCAGCCAAAGCTACACAATAAGATCCTAACTTAGAAGAAAAAAAATGTTTAGAGCCACTTACTAAGTGGCAGGTAGCCCACCTATACATAGACAAATAGTTGTGGCCACGCATGTGGAGAGCACCTAGGCCCAGTGTGGGGAGAGAACAAAGGGGCTTATGGATGTTAGCCACAGGGAAGCAAGGCATAGGGTAACCAATGGAATCGGGCCAGTCAGTGAGAAGTCTGGCAGCCTCCGAATCATCTAGACTTCATCTTATGGGTAGCTTGGGGCAGGCAAAGGAGGAGAGATGCAGTGAATGAACTGATACCATGTGGGTATTGGGGAGATTTCCAGGTGACTGTGAGCCAAGTATATGGAGATGGGAGAGGCTAGAAACAGAATCCCAAAGAAGAAACATTAATAGGCTTAACAGAATGTTGATTTGGACCAGTGGTCAAAAATTGGTGGCTACTAATGCATTTAATTCCCAACGATGAGTTCCACTTGCTAACATCATTTAAAAAATACTAGTTGACAATATTATAACTGCATTGTTTCCCATTCAGTGCAAAATCAAGTCTCTGGCTTCTCATACAGCTCCCTCCATTTGGCTCTGCATGCCTATGCTGGTGGAGCTGAGGAGCAGTTCACCAGCTTCACTGATAGGCTTTCTAGTTCACCACAGTCTCCTCCCATGCCTAGTACCTTGCACAAGGTGCTTCACACATCTACACCACCCATGCAACTCTTGGGACCTTTAATAATTGATATCCCCAAAGCATGCAGAAGCACCTCGGGCATGCAGCAAGAATGGCAAACTTAGGACTTTATATAAGGTAAAAAATAATAATAATAACATTATTGATCACTGATTGCTGTGTATGTGTGCATGTGTGTGTCTCTGTGTGTGTGCACATGTGCACTCCTGCCACAGCTTGCTTGAGGTTAGAGGATGTTGAGAGTCCAGTCCAGTCTCTCCTCTGCCATATGGTCCCAGGATGGAGCCCGGGTTGTCAGGCTTGATCGGGAGCACCTCACCTGCTGAGCCATCTTATCAGCCCTTTTTTATTTCATAGCACTGAAGATCAAAAAGGACCTTGCATGTTCTAGAGGACCGTTTGCCACTGAGCCACATCCTCTGCAGTCAATTGATGGGTTTGGTTGATACCTGTGAGAGGCAAAAAAGGAAAGGAGGAAGTTGGAGAAGTTAAAAAAAAAAAAAAAGGCACATTGTGCTGGGAAGTGGTGGCGCAGGCCTTTAATCCCAGCACTCAGGAGGCAGAGCCAAATGGATCTTTGTGAGTTTGAGGCCAGCCTGGTCTACAAAGTGAGTTCCAGGAAAGGCTCCAAAGACCGGTTAGATGGTGACTCCACAAAGGGCGATTTTCTTTTTAAGTGCGTTTGTGTCTGTGTGACGGTGTGGAGCATGTGGGATCCTCTGGAGCGGGAGTTATATAAACAGTTGTGAGCCGACTCATGTGCGTGCTGGAAACAACCACATCTTCCTCTGGAAGGATAAGAAACATACTTAATCGCTGATAGCCTCATCTCCAGCCCCCAAGGTCCAGAGTTTGTTTTTTGTTGTTGTTGTTGTTTTTTGTTTTTTTGTTTTTTTTTTTGGGGGGGGGGGTGTTTTTCCAGACAGGGTTTCTCTGTGTAGTTTTGGATCTCGCTCTGTAGCCCAGGTTGGCCTCGAACTCACAGAGATCCTCCTGCCTGTGCCTCCCGAGTGCTGGAATTAAAAGCGCCACCACCACTGCCTGGCTTCTTTAAAACAACAAAAAACAAAAAACAAAAACAAACAAACAAAAAAAACCCCACAGCAACAAGTTAATGAAGACCCTGTTAAAGGCAGCAGTATAAGGGAACCAGATAGCTTAGGGCCAGGGTGAATGTGTGGACCTTTTGCCTCTCCCCTCCCTCAATTTGTATGCAGAAGAAAAATTGAGCACAGAAGTAACTGTGAAAGTGAGCGTCAGTCTAGATGAGGCACAAAGGGGGAAGCCGGAGAAGGGACATGCCGTGGGAGCACAGCTACCCTTCTTCCTTTTACCCAGTGCTTCCCGGAAGCCCAAGAAGGGACTGCGGGGGCCTCTGGGGACGCAGCCGATCCACGACAATTTTGACAGAACAGGAGGATTTGGGAGGGAGGGGCCGGTAAACTAGAAGGTGCTGATGCTGAGGGACTCCCCACAAAATAGAGCCCTGGTCACTGCCTGTGGGGCAGCACCGCCACCTACAGGAACAGGTGGGGAATGCCTCGGCCTTCCAACCAGGCTGCTGTGTGCAAAAAGAAGCCCGGGAGAAGCTGGTGGGGAGTTTTCCCTAAGGGCAACAGGGGAGGCTAGGTTCGGTGTCCTCTTAACGATTCCCTCAAACTCAGTACGATCTTAGAATTCTAAAACAGCAGATCACAGGTTTCTCTGCTCAAAACTCCACCGTTCCTCATTTCATCCCAAGTCAGCGTCAGCTGGCCCTGAGCGATGGGGAGGTGAGGCGGGAGGTGAGGCAGGAGGATGGAGAGTTCCAGGACAGCTTGGGCAACATGATTCAACCTGTCACAAAATAAACAAATAAAATAAATAACAAAAATAAAGCCCAAGTCATCGCCAGGTTCTGCTAGATCTTCTACGATCCACTCCTACAACTGTTCAGCTACCTCTTTGCCCTAACCCCCGCTTTCCTCAGACTTGTCAAGCACATCGCTACTTCTGTTTTCTGTCACCGTGACAAAATACATGGGACAATGATCTTACAAAGAGGAAAAAATCTCAACTGTTTCAATGATATTTTTAGCATGCACATAAGTGTGGGGGCCACCTGTGCCCTGGCCCACCACCTGTGGCAGCCAGAAGACAACCTGTTTATATTGGTATATACTAAGCAATTACAAAAGTAGCCACTTAAAATTCTATTGAATTAACAAATGAAAGAACACACCCGGAACAGCATTTTTTTCAACCACTGTCTAGAGGAGAAAAGGAGGCCCCAAGAAGAAAGGTGATGTCTCTTGTACCAGAAGTCAGCACAGGAACTAGGTCTCAGTGCTGATGAGCCACTGGCCGCACACGGCAGCACACTGTGACACTGTGCCTCCAGCTCTAGGCCAGCCTGTCATTTTTCACAGCATGTAAATAACTGGCAGACTGATGTATGGCTTTTTAAACATTTATGTAAGTGTATGAGTGTTTTGCCTGGGTGAAAGTAAGCCCACTGTGTACCTGGTGCCCTCTGATGCCAGAAGATGGCGCCAAATCCCCCTAGAACTAGAATTACAGTTAAAGGGGTGTGTGTGTGTGTGTGTGTGTGTGTGTGTGTGTGTGTGTATGCTGGGAACTGAATGCAGGTCCTCTGCAAGAGCAATAAGTGCTCTTAACTGCTGAGCCATTTAATCAGCCCTCTAATGTATTTTATTTCAAGTTAATTGTTCTCAGCTAAGGTGTCTCCACCCAAAGTATGCTGCTGTAGTGGTAGTGGTGGACACACCACAGAGTAGCTAGGGAGACTGTGTTGAAGGGGAGCTAACTGTTACATCATACATCAGTCTGTGCTCTTATGGTAAAGCTAATCCTAGGGGGGAAACAAAAGATAAAACCAAACCAAACAAGAACCAGGAGTCCTCCACAATCTCTCCATAGCAACACTCTATCCATGTCTGTGGTTCAGGAGATAAGTGAGTGCTTTATCCTTCTCATTAGATTTCTGTGTCAAACTTGTGAGCCAGACTTCCCTATGGTAGAAAGGGAAGCAGGCTCAGGGGTTGGCACAGCTGAGCCAGGATCCCACTGTCAAGGCATCCTGACTCCATTCACAGCATTACTTTTAGCTCTTAGTCCTCCTCCTCCTCCTCCTCCTCCTCCTTCTCTTGTGGATGTAGACATTTTCCTTTTTTTTTATATAACTAAATTGAAAGTCATTTGTTCTATGGGGTTTAATGACTCTGAAAGGATTCTGCACTGAGAGTATTTAAAATTGTCACGTTTTCTCCTGGTAGTCCAGTTCCAGTGTTCGCTTTAACCCACGGGCCTACCTAAGCTTAGCTTGGTTGACACTGTGCAGTAGGAACGCAGTGTGTGTGCTTTCCAACTGGCTGAACACTTGTCCATGGGTGCAAGAGTTTATTTACAGCCTGTAGCATTTAGGGGAAAGCCATTTTTTCTATGACCATTTTAGATGTAACTTTTCAAACTCCTGATTTACTTGGGTTTATTTCCTGAACTTTCTGTACTGTTTTATGGATTAGTTCTGCTATGTCAGGCTGAGATCTAATGAAAAAGAACAGAAACTGTAACAAAATTGGATGTAACAGGAACATATTTGAAAAGGAACTGTTTTCTGTTATTGTAGTTGCTTTACATTGATTTTGTGTGTATGTAGGTCTAGCCTGAACTGACACTATGTAGACCAAACTGTCATAGACTAACACCCCCCCCCACACACACACACCTCCCCCCCACCCCCCCACCCACTCCCACCTCTGCCTCTGCTTCTCAAGTACTGGGAGTAGAGTGCATTCCACTCTATACCTGGCCTTCATGGTGGTTATTCTCCCAAATGGATCATGGCTGACTTAACTGCCAGGCAATTTTAAGAGAAATGTTTGTTTTTTTTTACTTTACTGTGTGCCCACACTTAACAGGGCATGCTTGAGGAGGTCAGAGGCAATTTGCAGGATTTGGTTCTCTCTTTCTGCTGAGTACTGGGGTTGTACTAAGGTCATCAGGCTTGGTGGCATGTGTCTATGCCCACTGAGATATCTCTGCCAGCCCTGCCTACACAGGTTGAAAACTTTTTAAAAAAATTCTCAGTGTACATAAAATTTACCATCTTATCATCCTCTAGCCTTTCATGTGCTGCATCTTAGCCATTTTTATTGTAATTGTTTCTATTTTCTGTGCGACCAATCTCCAGAACTTCCTCGTTGTGTAAAAAGGAAACCATATCCATTAAGTAACCATTTCCCATCTCCTTCCCCCCACCCCCCTCATTTCTGACAAATCATTCTTTCATTGTATTATACTAAAATCATATATTAATTTTACTTGGCTTTGCTTTTGAGAGGTCTCATGTAGCCCAGGCTGGCTTCAAACTTGCTATGTAGCCAAGGATGATCATGAAGTGATCCTCATGCCTCTGACCCCCAAGTGCCAGGGATACAGGTATGTACCACCACACTCAGGTGTTCGGCTTCTTAGCATATCAGGTCCACCCATATTATACTGTCATAATTTCCTTTCTATGGATATTTTCTTAGGTGTGGGGGAGGGAGGTCTGCCAAGGTGCACACGGTAAAGGACAACTTGAAGGAGTCAGTTTTTCACCAGATGGGTTCCAGAGTTGGAACTTGAGCAGCCAGGTTTGGTCACAAACACCCTTACCTGCTCTGCTGAGCCATCCTGCCAGTCCATACTTTTTAAAGAATGGGTTTCATTTTAAGGATGCCACATTTTATCTGTTCAACCATCAACAGATATACAGATGTTGGTTTGAAATCCTTCCAGTAGAACTGCAGGATCACATGGTAAATGTTTTTAAACTTGTTTTTGAGGATCCTCCATATTTTTTCCCACAGCATCTACCATTTCGCATTTCCACAACAGTGCACACGGACCTAGTCCTCCACATCCTAACACTTATTTGAAAACAGCTATCCTAACAGGTGTTTATATTCTCTTGGGCGGGATGGGAGAGGTGAGGGGGCAGTGCTGGGGACTGAATTCAGAGCCTTAAGCATCCTAAGTTCATGTTCTACCACTGAGCTATGCCCAGACTATCTTGAATTTTTTTTTTTTTTTTTATCTATAGTAGTGTTTGAGGTATCTGGGGTTTGCTAACAGACGTATGTCACAGAGTAAGCTATATATTATGTTAAATAATGCAGAAAGCAGTAAAGTTTACAAGCTGGAAGCAGCCTGAATATTACCAGCTATGAGGTATAGAAAGTGCTTTAACAACGTTTGGAATAAAATGCCACCCTCAGAATTATAAGTGACAATTCAAACTTTATGCAAGACAAATTTAATACTGCTGAGGAAGCAAGCAGTGAGATGCAGGTTTTTGTCCAAGTACTTGGCTTTACATTATGTCAAAATGAGGCCTCTGGATGGCAAGATGGCTCAGCAGTTAGTGAAGGAGGTAAGAAGCTGCTCTTCCAGAGGACCCGAGTTTGACTCCCATCATCCTTGTCGTGTGCCAGCTCACAGTCACCTCCTTGGAAGTCCAGCTCCAGGTTACCTCACACCCTCTTCCGGACCCCCAAAGACACCTGCACACAGGCGGCATGCACCACACATACATTCCAAAAATTTAAAATGTGACCTCATTTCCTGAATTCTTTTGACTCTCATGGAAGTTCTTTTTAAAAGAGCAATCTCCTTCACGTGAGAAAAAGGAAGGTTACATTTGAGGGGCAGCTGGGACTGAATCGCAGACATAGGAGGACTGGAGAACTTTCAGCTGAATTCTATTCTTAACCACCCACCGTCTTTTATAGTCAGAAGCTACTGACGAGTGATGGCTGCTCTCCTTTGCACTGAAGCTGTCATTTCCAGAGGCTGAAAAGGGCATGGTTCCTGATGCTGTGCTGTCCATGAGCCTCTGCGGCACAGCTTCCTTTTCTTGTACAAGAGCACTAGGATCAAGTTTCTCTCAGTAAGGACAGCCCACAAAATTAAAAAGCCTTGAATTCCAATCCAAAGCAATCACAACTCAACGGGAAACATACACTATGAATGCAGGAACACTCTATTTATTAGGTCAATAATTCATTTAGCAATACGAGTCCAGAATGTATCACAATGCTGGTTACAAACATACTTAGTGTGGTTTACAGTTACAAATGACGGCGGGCACTACACGTAGGTGAGGGTGATATGAAAGGTCGCTCCGACTCAATGAACTGTCTTCAGAATCTATTAATGACTTAGATAGTTCTACAGAAATTCCTGTGGCACTAGTGGGGATTTTCCTGTAAAGAACGTTAATGATTCATTTGTCATTATTCCATTAAGGTTTTTTTTTATTTTTTTATTTTGAGCCTATTAAACTAAAACCCCCGTTGCTTAATAAGGTATAAAAATAGTACTGACCTGGTAATATTTAATAAAATGTAGCATTCATTCACATAAAACTAAATTGAAAAGTTTTAGTCACCATGGCAACATATTTTCCCATAAAAGGAATATACAGAAACGAGTGATGTTATACAAAAAAAAGGGTACCTGCGATTCAGTGATCCAACAAATTGTGCACCACAACCAAGTTTTCTAGATATCTATATATAGCATATATATTTAATCTTAAACTTTACTCTTGAAAAACATGTGCACTCCAACAAACTCATTAAGGCCACTCATGCTATAGACACCTAAAACTGCAATTAATAACAGTGTTATTTAAGAGACCCCAAAACACACGCCTTCAAATCACCACCAGGGAAAGCCAGTTCTCTCCTAAAACATTCCTGAGATCTGGGGACAATGGAACTACTATCGTTAAAATCTGCAGACTAATTCAAATGCTCTATTTAAAATAAATCTTTTTTTCCAGGTAATTTGACGTCCTCTACAGCCAAGAGGTGAAAGAAGTGTTAATCTTTAAAACAAAAATAAAACTCTTAAAAAAAAACCAGTAATTATAAATAAGAATTTTTCCAGTAGTAACTCTGCCATCCAGAAAAGATGACTGGAAGCAGCAAGGTTAAAAACCCTAGGGGAAAACATTAAAAAACAAACAAAAAAAAGTGGCAGTTAACAACACCTGATACTTAGCAAACCCTCCTTTGACTTTGCAAAGTTTTGGCCAAAAGCTTGCATCCTATGTAGGCTCAGCTGTTCGCACTACAAAGACAAGTTCAACGGGCTGCGCACTTCCCATTTGATTTCTTGAGACGGGGTCGCACTAGGTTGCCCTGGCTGATCTCAAGTGAGTCTCCCGTCTCAGCCTCCCGAGTAGTTGGGATTAAAGCTTGTGGCACCACTTACAGCTTTCTGTACTTAATGTCATGAGACTGTGAACTCTTCTCTCGGTCTAGGACAAGGGTCTTTATTAAAATTGTTTATTCTAAAAAAATATTGTTTATTCTCACAATGCAGGAATTTCTGGGCAGGGTATTGGTGAGTTGTTTGTTTTTGTTTTTGTTTTTTTGGTTTTTCGAGACAGGATTTCTCTATGTTGTTTTGGTGCCTTTCCTGGATCTCGCTCTGTAGACCAGGCTGGCCTCGAACTCACAGAGATCCGCCTGCCTCTGCCTCCCGAGTGCTGGGATTAAAGGCGTGCGCCACCACTGCCCGGCGTGACTTGGTTTTGTTTTTTTTTTTTTAAAGAATGTAGATTTGATGGAGAAAGGGTCCAAATCCTCAGGGCAAAGTCTAGTTTGAGGACCCATCAATATCATGCACTGAAAACTCAGGTGGTGCTATGAAACTGAATGCAAGTGACTCACCTGTGTCATATGCACGAGCTCCCCAATGCCCCCAAATGGAGTAGCACCAAGCTTTAGGAATAAGAGAATTCAGGGGAGGGTGAGATCATAGGCCCTTATTTAAAATTACATGCAAAGCTATTGATTATTGTGAGGTAAATTTTATTCAGTTTTTCCTTTGAGATTCCTGAATACTGAGATTATTGATATATGTTACCACACCCCGCGTTCATGTATAAAAGTCAAATCGTGGTGGCATTCCTCACTACCTTGTCCCAAACACTCTTGCTAAAGTGTAAATCCTACACTTGAAGTTGTTAGGGCATTACTTTTCAGTAGAATCAGAACATATCAAATCATATCATTTAAAATGACAGATTGTGCCAGGTAGTGGTGGCGCATACCTTTAACCCCAGCACTTGGGAGGCAGAGCCAGGCGGATCTCTGTGAGTTCGAGGCCAGTCTGGTCTACAGAGTGAGTTCCAGGATAGGCTCCAAAACTACACAGAGAAACCCTGTCTCAAAAAACCAACACCCCACCCCACCCCCCAAAAAACCAAACAGACTGTTAGAGTATAGGCATTAGATTAACTTTTAGGAACTTACAGATAACTATAATTAAGGAAATGGTAAGATGGAACAACTTGACAATGATGATGATGGGGGTGGGGGGTGGTTGCCATCTGACATTATCACCCTGTGACCACAGGCTTCTAAACATCATGTTACTTTATCACCAACTATGAGTTAAGTTTAAACTGAGTTAAGGGGGATGAGTCCTTAAGTTAACTGACTATACAAAATGCTGTATATGCAGAACACCAAAAATTCAGATTAAATAAAAATAATTCATGTGGGAACTTAAGTTTCAAAATATTTATTGAAAAACAATTTAGCACGACATTCCTATACCACAAACATACCACAGGGCTCTAAAAAGCCAATAAAAGTATACAAAGCCTATCTTGAAAATGTCTTTGGAGGTATTAAATATATAGGCCCGTGCAGCTGGAGTTCAGTAACTTAGAAATGCTCCTCCTGGTCACACAGACTACTTGGTTATAAAGGGTGCCACTGGACAAAGACCGCAATTAACTGGGAGGGGGCCAGCTGCATAACCTGCTAACATACTGATTTATTCTTTGAAGAATTTATAAAGAAATTCAGTTAGAGGAATAAATAAATTCAAGTCTCTGGACCCAAAGCTGTTATCTTAGGGTGTGAGCTTGCCTCATCTACTTGGGTACATCCCCAGTTAAGTTCCTTTCTAAGGACCTAAACACACTGGCTTATCACTAAAACTGCAAACAGCAGTTTCAAACAAAATTAAAATTGGAAAAGTTAAAAAAAAATGTTTAAGATAACTTCTGTAGTCTCTAATGTTTCTGTACTCTACATGATAACTTTGTTTTCCCCTTACCCAACAAGCATGCTAAAGAACAGAGTTTGACACACATCCACTCAACCTACAGACCACTCCAAGCATTGCCAGGAGCAATGCATCTAACGCCCAAGTCAGGAACCCCTGAAAATAGGGGAGACACCCAGATTCTTAACTACACAGGCACCAGATGGGCCTCTGTGCTAAGAATTGAGGTAACAGCAAAAGATCTTTTTGTTTCTTCTTGTTATATTGTCACACAACTTAGAGATTGAGTATTAGTTCCACATTCAATAACCTGGCTAGCTTTAAAAAATTAGAAAAATCAGACATTATAGTTGGATCTTTCCACTCGACTCCTGGGTTTCAGTTAAAATGACTAGTTGTACTATTATTTCCCATAAAAATGAAGATTTTCTAAGACTTATTTTTGTGCATTCAATCTTCTTAATCCCCACAGAGTAAACCTAAAATTCTCATCTGAACATGAATCATTTCATGACTTAGCCAGTATGTTTGTTAGCAACATGGAGCATTAGGGCAAGGATTAAAATGAGGGTGGCTGCAGCAGATAGTTACAGACTTGCTTCTATGTACCTTGACTAAAGATCTGCCACTGACATTGCCCAAATCCCATAGTTTGGTATCTATGATACAAATAAAACTCTTGTATTAATACTTTGCATTCTATCTAAGTGAAATTATCCTACTGGAAAAGGCAAGTGCAGCAACTAAAACAATAATCTAAAGCCCTGGTCCAAATAACGACCTTCCACAGGTGCCTGGTCCTTTAGGTCCTTCTGGTCCTGTCATGTTCGCAAACACTGTTAAAGCTGTACCAGAAACCAAGAGTAAGAGCTGAGCTGCTGGTCCACCTGGTGGTATGACTGACAGATCAACACTGGTCCAGTCAGATGAATCTGTCAGTCCTTCCCTGATACAGTTCTGGAAATGGCTGTATGCACTGATCTGGGAAAGATGGCCAAATCTACATCAGGATGCCCTCCTTTTTATTAGTACCTGTGTTACTTTTCTATACTGCATATAAAGAGTCTTCCATAAAATTTCTTTACAGTACAGTATCGAATACCTCCACATGGAAGAATGTTAAAAAGTTGTTAAAATCATCCTTACATAAGAAGAATGCAACTCTTTTAAACTCTTAAATAGTTTTATTTGGGGTTCTTTTTTTTCTTTCAGGCTTTCTGAAAAATGAATTATTTTTTAAAAAGGGGAAAAAGGTTTCCTGTTGTTCTAATGGGGTGAGAATGTGGGACTACTTACATGCGGCACATGCTGATATAACTCAATATATGCTTACTCTACAGGAACTGCATACAGGACTACCCGAAACAGGGTCTTCATGGACTGGACCAGTGTTTCAATGCAAATACCAGCCCCAAAACAACATGGTTTTGATTTCACAGTATGAATTCCCCGGAATCTGGGGAAAGGTAATTGTTAGCTGAGGCTGTCCCTCAGCAGCTTGGTCCCTCAACATTCTGAGACATGAGGAAGGACTGCACCACTTCTTCGGTGGACTGGGGGCTGCTGTTGACGTCTTCAAGGGCATCGGTTACTGAATACTGTCGATCTCGCAATCGGTTCCAGTTAGACAGAACATTGTGATACTCAAATACTTTTTCATAATTTCCAATGGAGTTGTAAAGTTTAATGAGGCCTCGGTAATCATACTCTAGTCCACTGTAGCCTTCACCAAACAGCTTCTTCCCTAAAGGGACATAAGAGAGAAACAGATCAAAAAATGTACAATAATTTTTTGTTTTGATTTTAATACAAGTTTAATTCTTTAAAGAGGCTGGCTTGGTTTTAGTCTCATGGAAGGAAAACAGTCCTTATATCATTGCCTCTGACATCACTCTCATCCATGTCGTATCTCTAAGATTTAAAGGAGCTGGTTTCACTAGAATGCTAAAATAAATTTCACAGGTTTTAAAAAAAGGTTCCTAATTAATTCAAGCGTGTGTGTTTATGTGTGTGTGCGCACTTGTGCCAGAGCATGTGTGTGTGGAGGCCAGAGGTAACTTTCAGGAATCTCTTCTCCTTCCATCATATGAGTTCTGGAGATAGAATTCTAGCTGTCTAGGTTGGTGGCAGCTGCCTTGACCTGGTGAGCCATCTTACTAGCTGAAAATTTCAGGTTTAAGGATATCTTAAAGTAATATGCAGCACTTACAGGGTCTGTCTATATAATCCTATCTGGCTGTCCTGGAACTCACTCTGTAGCCCAGGCTGGCCTCAACTCACAGAGAGCCACCTGCCTCTGCCTCCTGAGCGCTGGGATTAAAGGCATGTGGCTCTATTCCTGGCTAGTTTTGCTTGTAAAGTAAAATGTGCTAGGTTTGTAAAGTTGATACAACCTAGAGTCACCTGGGAAGAAGCAAGTTCAACTAAGGAATTGCTTAGATCAGACTGGCCTGTGGTCACTATCTATGAAAGATGTCATGACTGAGGACTGATGTGGAAGACCCTGGCTAGTGTGGGCAGCACCATCCTTAGGCAGGTAGGATCCTGAGCTATATGAGAAAGCTAGCTGAGCATGAGCCAGTGAGACAGTCAGCAGCAAGCAGCATTTCTCCACAGTTCCTGCCCCGACTTCCTCCAATGATGAGTTATGATCTGAAGTGTAAGATGAAATAAATCATTTCCTCTCCACATTCTTTTTGGTCATGGTGTTTTTGTCACAGCAAGAGAAAAAACTAGAACATCAAGTATAGAGAATATCTATAATGTGCTTATTGTGTATAAAAAAGGGAAGATAAAATACTTATTCATTTGCCTTTATGTAAGACCATACACAGAATATTAAGCCGGAAACAAATGAGACTAGTACCCAAAGCAGGCGTGTGGTAACTATGTATGTGTAAGAAATGAAGGAAAAACACATAACTAGGAAAGTACTTGCCTATGAATCTGTGATTTTTCAGAACGTTAGTATTCCACACACTCAGGGATTGATCAGTAAGTCAATATACAATGGCTAACACACACATATGGATCACCATTTGTGACAGACACAGGCAGCAATGGGGGAAGGGACAATCTATGCAAGAAATGGTAGGGGGTCGACTACACATGTGCACGGAAAGTAAGATTTGATTCCTTTCTTGTACTATGAACAAGTTAATTTTAGGATTGCAGATCTAAAAGTGAATGGTTAAGTGTCCAGAAGATGATCTTTAGAAGAGTATTTTCAGAACTGGTAGGAAAAACTCCCTCAAACTAAAAAAAAAAGTACTAACAATAACAGAAACATCAAGGCATTCTATAAACATCAAGGAGTTATTAGGCTGGCTGTGCTAGCATATGCCTGTGATCCCAGCATTAAGAGGAAACAATGGGTCGGGCATTGGTGGCGCACGCCTTTAATCCCAGCACTCGGGAGGCAGAGCCAGGCGGATCTCTGTGAGTTTGAGGCCAGTCTGGGCTACAGAGTGAGTTCCAGGAAAGGCGCAAAGCTACACAGAGAAGCCCTGTCTCGAAAAACCAAAAAAAAAAAAACCAAAGAAAAGAGGAAACAATGGTCTGGAGTTCAATACCAGCCTGAGGAACATGAGTCCCTGTATCAACAAACAACATAAATAAACGAAGTGAAATAAACTGTCTCTTCCAAGGCACTCTCAGGAAAACAGGATGAGAGGAGACCCTGGCATCACAGGCAGCCAACAGAGCTCGCAGTCAGAGTACATTTCCTAGTCAACAATGCCAGACAATTCAATATGAAAACGGGCAAGAACCTAACAGCCATTTCATACAACGAGGTAGTAAGGTCAAATAGAAACAATTCAAATGCTCTGTGTGTTCACTGACGTAGACGACACACAAAACCAATAAAATATAAATGATGGAAATTACCAAGGGACTAGAACGCAGCAGCAACACATCACAGTTAACCCACTAAGAAGGGTGCTCTCCACTTCATATCAAGGCCAACCCAACTGTGTTAAAGACGTGAGAGCTCCAGGCGGCGAGAGCAGCAGGGGCAGCAGCTGGACTAACACCACCTCACAGCAGTGACTACGGTCACACGTCTCACTAGTGACTTCAACAGACAGGCTCTGTCTTCGGCAGGGCGGACTCTCTCAGCACTTCCCTCAGCGCTGTACAAGAATTCGGACATGCTCTCTAGACACCCAAGGAAAATTTAAAGGAACCTACCAATTGCTATAGATCGCAAATACAACTTCTCAGCATTTTCATATTGATTCATGTCATAATTATATAAAGATGCCAGATGTCCCACCGAAAGGGCTACTTCATAATCTTCTTGACCAAGAAGCTGCTCTTTAATCTGAATGGCTTTTATGTGCATTTCTTCAGCTTCCTGAAAAATAGGCCAAATGGAATATTAGATTGCACTTTTTCTTAGGACAATTCTACTCAATGAGCAAGTTTGTTCTAAATGTCAACCCCAGCTTACAAAAACTATTAGGTAGTAAGACCAAAGAACATACTCCATCTTCTCCAAAAGCTGCTAATGGAAAGCATTACTGGTATTTGTCAACTACACAAAAGCTGACGACAGTAATGGTCCTAAAGCCTAAAGCAGTAAAGGTAAATATTAACAGACTGAATGTCTGAGTTGGGTGTGGCAACACACGCCTGTATTTCCAACAGGCAGACAGAGGCATTAAGAGTGACAGTTCAAAGTCAACCTGGGCTACATGGAAAGACCCTGTCACGAAAACACCAAAACTATCAAAATATAAAAGAGCAATAAAGGGCCTTCTAAAATGAAGATAAAGACAGAGTGGGGGAACACACTTTTAATTCCCCAGAAGCAGGTGGATCTCTTGAGTTTGAGGCCAGCTTGGACTGCATAGTGAATTCCAGGACAGCCAGGACTAATAGTGAGATCCTGTCTCAATTTAAAAAAAAAAGGGGGGGGATCTGAGCGCTGGTGTCACACGCCTTTAATCCCAGAGCACTCAGGAGGCAGAGGCAGATGGATCTCTTGTGAGTTTGTGGCCAGTCTGGTCTACAAAGTGAATTCCAGGACAGCCAGGGCTACACAGAGAAACCCTGTCTCAAAAAACAAAACAAACAAATAGAAACAAAACAAAAGCTGAGTGAAGGTGGCTCACACCTTTAATCCCAGCACTTGGGAGGAAGAGGCAGGCGGATCTAAGTGAGTTCAAGGCCAGCCTGATCTACAGAGCGAGTTCCAGAACAGGCTCCAAAGCTACACAGAGAAATCTTGTCTTGAAAAAACAAAAACAAACAAACAAAAAAAAAGAAAGAAAGAAAAGAAAGAAAAAGAAAATAATTTGAATAACCACATCCCCAAAATTAAACTTAAGACAGTATTAATTTATGCAGACACGTGCATACATATGAGCATGTGTGTGTCCAGGTTGGAACCAAACTATCAATCTGCCTGTCTCAGCCTTCCAAGTGTTACACTAAGGGAATGTACCATTCATACAGACTAGAATCAAAAATTCTAAAAGAAAATTAGTGTAAGTATACTGCTAGATTTTGTAGCTCCTAATTCTTAGTAACTATACATAATCACTCTAGCGTTATTATTAGAACCTGATGTCTCTGAATACTCTGCAAAGACCTAAACGTACATAGCTAAGAACTATGACTGAAGCCTAACTACAACAATACCAGCTTTTCGGGTTTCTTTGTTTTGTTTTGTTTTTTGGAGACAGGGTTTCTATGTGTAGCTTTGGCGCCTTTCCTGGAACTCACTCTGTAGCCCGAACTGGCCTCGAACTCACAGAGATCCGAGTGCTAGGATTAAATGTGTGTGCCACCACCACCCTGCTCCATTTATTATTTTAAATGTACTAATTATTTAGAGATAAAAATATAAACCCCTTGACCTTAAATTTTCTCATTGACTGATAGAGTCTCCCAAGGTTGCCGTAGTGTTTTGCAGTCTGTACATTAAACTCTCCGAAAGCTTTCTTGGCCAGCTGGAGTGAGGACAGGTGCAAGTCATGTGCTTCTTGAAGCAGCCTCTGCTCCGTCTCTTTGTTGTGACAGTCGATTGCAATCTCCTCCAAAATAAGTGCTGAACAAGGAAAGCCACAGATCAGGAAACACCAAATCCATATTCAACATTTCACTGAAAATTAAAGACTTAGTATTTACTAAATACTGAACACATAGCTGACTCTTGTTTAGAACTGGCCAAGATCAAAGCATTCTACATTTGAGGTTTGTTATTTATTTATTTTAAGCTGGGTTCTTGATATATAGCCCAAGCTGGCTTTGAAATCATGGCAATCCTGCTTCAACTTCTTTCTAATGCTGGTGTGTGTGCCACTGTGCTAAGACAAACTATTCTACTTCAACAATACACTTCTGGGAAAGTCTATTTATACAGTATGTTCATTCAACTGAATGGAAAAAATGGTGTACCTTAATTACTTTTCAGAATCAGCTTCTACTGTAATAGCCTGCTATATTTTATAGATGGAAATTTGATTTGAAAAGTAAGTGGCCACCTGGGAATGGTGGTGAATGCCTATGTGAGCAACTGGGAGGCAGCAGGATTGGAAGTTTAAGACTAGCCTTGGCTGCAAGACAACTTTAAGGGCAGTCTGGACTCCACGAGACCTTGTCTCAAAAAATCAAACCAAAAGAGAAAAGTGAAAGCTGAAGCTACATAACTATGGAGGAGCGCTTTAAGCACTTCTGGTAATTCTGAAAGCTCCCTTTATGAAACATAACCTTTAACCAAACATAACTGAAAAAGCGTTTCCTCCTGCTTACTCCACCAACCCAATCAGGTCAGAAGACATTTCAATTTCAAAGTTCTATCCAAGGTTTCTAAACCCTTACAAAACCTAAGAATAAAGACATTGTCAGCTCATTTTACGTCTTGGCTTTGTCATGTACAGAGACAGTGAAAAGAAAACAGAAGATCTAAAGCAGTTTCAAGTCCAGAGAGGAGATTAAGGCGCTTAGAAGAAGGCACACGCCTGTGTGTACTGAGATGGTACAACGGGAAACAACATAAAGCTAGAAGTTACTTTCTGAGTATTGATTTAGTGTGTGGGTGAGCTTGTGCCACAACATTCAGATGGCTGAGCAAAGATCTGGTGGCAGTCAGTTCTTCCCACCACCTTCATGTGCATACTAGGGACCAAAGTTAGGGTATGAGGCTTGACAGCAAGCCCACTTACTCCCTTAGCCATCTCACTGGCCCTTTACTATCTTATTTAAAGACAGACAGGACTAAAATAATCAACAAAATGGTGATTCAGTATTAATGAGGCTTCGTGTAACTTATTTTTTCTCCTTACTATCTAACTTCATTGCTGGTACTAAAGTGAATTAAGGTAACCCAGAATCAGGAAAGACTCATCCTCATGCATCACTGGGTGATCCACTCTCAACAGAATCAAGGCATTAAGTGAAAGAGCACTGGTGAGGATTAGCAGGAAAAAAACAAGCAAAGGAAGAATTTGGCAGGAATAAGGAGGCTGCACTGTAAGCTGACCCTCTGGGAAGCCATCTCGGTCCTAACTAGTTACTGTGGAGTCATCTGCAGCATCAATCTGCATCTCCTCAATCTGACTTCAAGGAAAGGGATGGAGAAGAAGAAAGGAAAATGAACAAACGTTCTATGAAAAAGGAGATCCACGGGAGTTAAGGAAACTATTTTAGTCATATATCCATACACTCTTAACAGCCTAACTTTATGTCACATATGAATGAATTTACAATCATCCAAGACTAGATTACAAAGGGTACCTTTCACCCTCTTTGAAGAAGCCAATAGAAGATGATCTTCAGGTAGGATGTGGGTAATGATACCAATGGCTCTTTCTGCATGAAATCTGCAATACACATAGATATAGTCTAGTGTTTCTTTTTAGTTAAAAGTGATATAAAAAACATAACATGCATTACAATATTGACAGAAAGTACAAGTAAAACCACACACACACAAAAAAAAAATTAAAAGAGTTTTGGGGCTGGAGAGATGGCTCAGCAGTTAAGAGGACTTGCTGTTCCTCCACAGGACCCAAGTTCAGGTCCAAGTACTCACATCAGGTGCCTCACAAATTTCTGTTAATTCCAGCTCCAGAGGATCTGACACCTTCTGGCCTTTGTGGGCATTTGCATTCATTTGCAGTGCATACACACGCACACACGCACGCACGCACGCACGCACGCACGCAAGACACATAAATCTTTAAAAAAAAAAAACAAAAACACTTACGGATCAGAGTTTTGTCTGTTTTGATGGACTGGGAGTCAAACCCAAGCTCTTTTCACATGCTGGGCAAGCACTCTGAGCTTCATTCCCAGCCCCAAACTTAACTGTTACGAATTAAATTTTTAATACCCATTGTATTCTCATCTTCCTCAAAATCAAAGACCTCATTATGGTCTACAAGACTCAATCTCTCTCTGCCACCATTTCCTGCCATCCCACACCAACCCTCTTAGCCTCCAGCCACACACCTGGCAATCAATTTCTGGATGAAAACCATGCGCTCACTCTAGCAGTGTTGTCCCTTCTATGTGCACACGGTTCACTTTACTAAACAGAGTACATAAAGTCCCTAAAAATCACTCACCTCTCTCACTTTCTGACCATGGTAACATCTGGTTATCTGTTCACAGCCCAGCCCACTAAATACAAGGCAAACTACTTGCCTATTATACCTGCTACTCCCTTACAACACAAACTTCTTTTGAAAAAAGACTTATTTTTTATCATTTTAAATCATGTATCTGAGTGTGGGCATGTGCGTGTGAGAAGCCCACAGAGGCAAGGTGCTGCATTTCTCTTGTGCTGGAATTACAGGTGGTTCTAAGTCACCAGACATGGGTGCTGCAAACCAAACTCAGGCTCTCTGAAAGAACAGTATTCAGCCTGGCAGTGGTGGCGCACACCTTTAATCCTAACACCAGGGAGGCAGAGCCAGGTGGATCTCTGTGAATTCGAGGCCAGCCTGGTCTACAGAGCGAGATCCAGGACAGGCACCAAAACTGCACAGAGAAACCCTGTCTCGAAAAACAAACAAAACAGTATTCATTCTCATCTACTGAGCCATCTCTCTAGTTCCCCTCAAACTTCTTATCCCTTGTCTATCTTCAAATTCACTAGCTCTCTTTAGTTTTTAACTAACACACTGTTTAACTTGTCCATAGAGGTTTAATATCAATGATTATACAGGTGCCTTTTCCTCAGCTCTGTTTACTTTTTTTTTTTTTTTTTTTTTTTTGGTTTTTCGAGACAGGGTTTCTCTGTGTAGCTTTGCGCCTCTCCTGGAGCTCACTTGGTAGCCCAGGCTGGCCTCGAACTCACAGAGATCCGCCTGGCTCTGCCTCCCAAGTGCTGGGATTAAAGGCGTGCGCCACCAACGCCCGGCCTCTGTTTACTTTTTTGAGACATGGTTTCATTTGGTAGCCTAGGCTGGCCTCAAACTCCTGGCAATTCTGTCTCACCTGAGCGCTACTGTGCGCCACCATGTTTTTAGAGTAAATATTTACTATATTCGGAGTAGTACATCCACCATTGAAACCAATTTTAGGACATTTTTATCACCTTTAAAAAAAATTCCTAGATACATCTAGCAATCCTCACATCCCTCCAACACCCCAGCTCTAAGAACCATTCATTCCCTTTCTGTTTCTAGCTGCCTGTCTAGCCGTATATAAATGAAGCCACACAAATGTGATTCTCTGTGACTAGCTTCTGTAAGTTGGCATGCCTCCAAGGCTCAACCATGATGGAGGATGTATCTTGTTTCATTTAAAATTCCCAACCTTCAAGAGGAAGCAGGTTAATTGTTTGAGCCCAGGAGTACAAGGTCATCCTGGTAACAGCTAGAACCCCCTACAAAAAAAATACAGTCTGTCTCTGGGAAGAAAAAAAAAAAAGGTTTCTGAGTCAGCTGTGGTAGCACATGCCTTTAATCCCACCACTTGGGAGGAGGTAGGTGGATCTCTGTGAGTTGGAGCTAGCCTGGTCTACAGAGTGAGTTCCAGGACAGCCAAGGCTACACAGAGAAACCCTGTCTCAAAAAAAACAAAAAGAAGGCTGGGCGGTGGTGGCGCACGCCTTTGATCCCAGCACTCGGGAGGCAGAGACAGGCAGATCTCTGTGAGTTCGAGGCCAGCCTGGGCTACCAAGTGAGTTCCAGGAAAGGCGCAAAGCTACACAGAGAAACCCTGTCTCGAAAAACCAAATAAATAGATAGATAGATAGATAGATAGATAGATAGATAGATAGATAGATAGATAGATAAATAAAATAAAATAAAATAAAATAAAATAAAATAAAATAAAATAAAATAAAAACATCCACAAAAAAACAAAAAGAAAAGGTCTTGCTGTGTAGCCTTGGTTGGCCTGGAACTCACTGTATAGCCCAGAGTGGCCCTAAATTTTTTTTTTTCTTAGTAAGTTGTTGGAGGAAAGCTAGCAGGAGTCAGTTTTCTCCTTCCACCATACAGGTTTCAGGGCTGGAACTAGGCTGTCATAGTTGGCAGCAAGTGCCTTGGACTCTTTATCTTCCCGACCGAGCAGTAGTGCTGGGATTACAGGGATGGCCTACCACTGTTCCTCCAAAATAATACTGGTTTCCTCTTTTATACCAGATACAGAGAACTTACTTTATAAGGAGTTACACAGT
>CABHPH010140532.1:9869-28192 GCA_902168325.1 Peromyscus nudipes
TTTCTTTCTTTCTTTCTTTCTTTCTTTCTTTCTTTCTTTCTTTCTTTCTTTCTTTCTTTCTTTCTTTGTGTGTGTACGTGGAGTTCAGAGGACAACCTGGGGGAGTCAATTCTCTCTTTCCACTGAGAATTTAATTCAGGCTCTCAGGCTTGGTGGCAAATGCCTTCATCAACTGAGCCATCTCATTGGTCCCTTTAACAACACAATACATTTTAAAGCTGTACAGTACTATTTTTAATTCTCTCCCTTTCTCTCTCTGTGTGCACATGCACATGTGTGTTTGTGTTTGTGTGTGTGTGCAGATCTGTGTAGGGGTATGTGTGTGTGAGTGCAGGTGTCTCTGGAGGCCAGAAGAGGGTGTCAACTCTCCTGAAGCTGGAGTTACAGGTAGTTTTGAGCTTTCACATCTTCCTCCTCCATAGTTACTATTAGGAGACTACAAACTGCTTCCCTGTACATAGGAAGCCATTTTGGTTTTAGGATTGTTTACAATGTTTTGCCTTTTGTTCTGTGTTCCTGTTTTTCTCCCCAGTTTACAATTTCTAAAAAGTTAATGCTAATGGTCTCCTGAAGCTCTGCTCACTTCTTCGATTAAAAATGTTAGTGGACAGTTTCTGCCTTCGAGAATGTGAGTCTCCCTCTTCCCACTCTTGCCCTCCAAAATGTCATGCAGTAGCTCTTACTCCCAGCTCCTCTTTTACCTGTGTGATGTGGATGTGCACTGTCCAGTGGTTGCTTTAAATGTCTCTGAGCACACCTGGGCCAGTTCCTAGCCTCCTGCCTTTCTCCTGTTTTATGGCATGCCTTATAATTTGGTGTTGTGGTGTCTTTTGTTTGCGTGACTTCTCAAAGTTCTGGATTCAGGTAGTTTCTGCTGTCATTATACACATTCATACTACATCTATTTCTCCAGCTCCCACCTGCTAAGTTTTGGCTTGATCCCTGTGGGGTCTGCCTGTCTTTGGTGGTCAGCTGTGGATATGGGTAGGGTTCTCCTTGTGTCTGTCAGCTCCTGCTCTGTGGTTCCATCGCCACACAAAGGCATTCTGCTGTGCTCATCAGGCTATCAGGCTTCTCTGTCTGCTTTGTGGGCCATGATTTACGTCAGAATGGACTTTGTTAAACCCCAGAAAACAGCTTTTAGCCCCACACCTCTTCTGGAGAGTAAGTTCATCTCTGGTGTCTTTCTGCATGTGTGCTGAGGACTTGGGCACCTTGCCTAAGCCTCACTGATTTTTTTTTTGACAGTTAGGAATTTGGGCAGATTTGGTACTTTGGAATTTAGGCAGATTTTGGGTCTTTGCCCTTCTGATGTTCTTTGTTTGTTAAAATCTCCCTTACCCAGTGTCTCACAGTTTTGGAAGGTCTAACCTTTGACTGCTCACAACTTGTCCAGTCCATGCTGGGGTTTTTCCATTGCTCTCTCTCTCTCTTAAAAGTTTTTAAAGTCAGATTTATTCACTCTATGGGTCAGTGTTTCCTGCATGCGTGCTCCATGCCAAAGGGGGTCCTGGAACTGGATTGTGGATGGTTGTGAACCACCATGTGGGTCCTGAGAATCAAACCCAGATCCTCTGTGACAAGTGCTCTTAAACACTGAGCCATCTCTCCGGCCCTCCACTGCTCTCTTTTAGAGCCTCCATGTAGGGTGCTAAGCGGTAGCTACAAGGGCTTGTCTCTTCATTTTCAGCCTCTGTTTGAGAACACCTTTTCCTGCAGTTTTCAAATGCTCTGGAAGGTTCTTGCCTCTTTAAGTAGTTAGAAGTGTGTGTGTGTGTGTGTGTGTGTGTGTTGCGTCGTACAGTATCACTTTATTCTAGTTGCTAGAAGTATCTTTCCTTTGCCTATGTTACTATTTGGAGCTAGAATTATTTTTGTACGTGTTTTTTATTGACGCGTTTGTTTCTTTTAGTGGAGATAAGCCGATTTGGGTGCCTGGTTTTCCTTCTGTCAGTTAAACTAACCGTGCCTTTAAATCCGTTTGTTTACTTTATCCCAGTTGTCAAGTTCGATGGCATAAATATTTATGATATTAATAATTCATTTCAACTCTTCTGGCCCCTTTTGGAACTGTCTCGTGTTTTCCTGTTGTATTGATGTAGGGTTTATAATCTCTTTCTCTTTATTTGTACCTATACTGTTGTACATCTTCTAAGTCCTGCAGGCAAAAGTGCTGATCTTGACGTCAGATCTTTTCATGTAGGAACATACTTAGCATCATCACACAGGGTTTTGTTATTTTTGCTTTGGCTATGTTTTTCTTGGTTTGTGGGTGTTTCAGGAGTGGGGTCATGCCTCTGAGGGTGCAGGTGCCCATGTGCCCACACGTGGAAGGTAGAGGAGGATGTCAGGTGTCTTTCTCTATAGCTCTCCTTGCCTTATTGCCTTGAGGTAGGGGCCGTCACTGAACCCAAAGCTCATAGTTCAGGCTCACTGGCAGGCTTTCTGAATCCATGGTGATCTCTTTCCATCAATGCCGAGGTGACAGGAGTAAACAACCATGTCTGGTTTAAACAGAGCGCTGGAGGATGAAATCAGATTCTCACACCAACTCGTGAGCCTTTTTCTTCAGCCAGCCCCGACTTTTACATGCGCTCTTTCACCTTTTCTATTTCTTGCTTTGCATTTGAGCAACTTAGAAAGGTTTTCCTTAGTTTCCAAACTGAATTTGCCTGTGCTCCTTCTGTCGAGTGTCTCTAATTTTATCCTCTTTCCATCAGAGAACATCAGCTATGTGGTTTGGATCTGTTTGCAGATTAGGAACTGATTATGTGCTCATTGTGTGGTCTATCTTGATGAATCTTCCTGTGTCCTTGAACATGGCACGGCAGTGCTCTTATGGTGAGGGCTCTGTTGGTTAGATCAGAAAGCAGCCTAATGATGAAGCCATATATCCAGTGATGTGTGTGCATGCAGAGGCCTAAGACTGACATCAAGGTCTTCTAGCTTATTCATTGAGGTAGCGTCTCAATTGAACCCAGAGCTCACTAATATGGCTTGTCTAGCTAGACAGCTTGCCCTATAGACCCCCATTCTCCCTTCCTAATGCAGAAGTTATAGCAAGAGTCCATGATCACCTGGCTTTTATGTCGGTGCTGGGAATGAGAACTCTGATCCTCATACTGTGACAAGCATTTTATCTGCTGAGCAATCTCCCAGCCTCAGTCTCTGCTTTTTAACTACACAGTTTTTTGACTACTTACATTTAATGCAGAAACTAATGTGGTTAGGTTTAAATTTGCCAGGTCCTTACTTGTTTACTAAGGGCACCATTATTCATTCATTCTCCTCACCCCCATTTCTCTTTCCTTTAAAATTTTTTTTAGCATTCCCTCTTATCTTATTAAGATAAGATGTTGGATTTCCATATTGTTTTCTATGATTTTATTTTTTTAAGTGTAATGTTAGCTTGTCATAGTCTTCCTTCATTTGAAGTTATCATATAGGATGAGCTTCTACACAATGTACAGCAACCATATCATAATAGTCTGTGTTTTAAAGAATCAATTACCATATACATTTTTTGTTGTCATTATTGTTTATTTACTTATTTACTTATTGAGATAGGGTCTTATAGCCCAGGCTTGTCTGGAACTCTCTATGTAGTCCAAGCTGGCCTTGAACTCATGATCCTTTAACCTTAGCTTCTTGGGTTCTGGAATTTCATTCACGTGTTGTTATGCCTGGTTCCGTATACATATTTTAGAGGTGCTTTTCATTTCTCAGAATGTTTGCTAGCATTTGAAATTGAGGAAAAAAAGCAAGTCCCAGACACATAGGTTGCTAAGGGAAGATATTTTTTTCCCTGTTAGTTGAGGTGAGGACAGATTGTGAGAGCGAGTGAGTGGCCAGTATTAGGCTTAACTGTTAGGATAAGCTGGGGGAGCTGTCTTTCATAATTTGTTCAAACATCTGGCCACCACTGTTAAATAGGTTAGGGAAGAGCATATGGTTCTCATTTAGAACATTGCAAATACCATCGTCGTGGTGACTGTGAAATTTTTAAAAAGTCCAATACTGTTTTGATTATAAACTCAGACAGAAGGAAAAAAAATAAAAACAACGAGAAAAATCAACAGCATTCTAAGCTAAGAATTTCAGTGTTTCATTACAGGAGTGTCTAATTCTGTGTCATGTTGTGGCTTTTGAATCTTACTTTAACGAAAAGACAGCCACCATGTAAGTAAAAGAAAAAAATTAAACAATAAAATACATATGTACAAAAGGAAATGATAAATGTATGAGAATTCACTCTTTTTAAAAGCTTGCGTTTAGGATCTGAGATCCATGTTTCTGCTGTAATCCTATTGATTAGGAAGAAGTGTATGTGTTTTCCAGTTAGACTGTAATTAAATTGGAGACTTGTATCTCTGTAAAACAGATGAAAGGGCTCTCGTAAGAGCTGTTAGGTTAATCCAGCTGCTCAAAATGTATGTTGTATTTGACCACTTGCCAAAAAGTGAAAAAAGGTCTGTGGCTGCACGAGCCAGCTGGCACAGGGTTGGAGGGTGAGGTGCTGTCAGCTGATCAGGACTGCGGCCGAAGATGTTTTATAAACCCCACTTTCAAGATGACAGTTTTGGCTGTCCTACAATCTTGCCAAGCAATAATATCTTCAGAAGTAGTTTTCTCCTTAAAAATATCTCTTCTGATTCGTATCACGAGACTTCTTAAAGTGAGCTATTTAATAATATTTAAAAATAAGAACTGGCAGTGGTAGCACATTTGATATCCTGGGTCCAAGCTCTAGCACTAACAGGGGTTCGGCAGACTGGACAGTAAAGCTCCCGACACATCAATTAAAGAGACTGCAATTTTGTCATATTTTTTCATTGAAAAACAAAGAGTAGGGAAAGTCAAAGTCAAGTTTAAAGTAAAAAGCACAATGGAGATATTCATGTTAAAGGTTCATAATTCACTGTATTCATTTTCTGCTGTTTTTTAAAGAGAGACTGGCCATGGGTCTATGGAGTTACTCAATATTGTAATTTTATTTCCCCCACTGCTTGGATTACATTGTCTTTGTTATATTAGAATAAGCACTCATGTTTCTAACCATTAAGAAAATCTTGGATTACTTTGTACCTGACTCACATGCACGTGCATCTGTGTGTGCCAGAGGGTGTGTGTGCATGTGTGCTCGCACGCCCGCCAGGTGTGGACCGGAGCCTGTCACACTAACAAGTCCCCTGCCGCCCTCCCCTTTGATTTTTCCCCACCTGGTGTTTGCCACAGCAACATGTCTGACTGGCCATTTGAGTTATCTGAGAAGCTGTCAAAAGGCTGAGAAGATCTGGGAAGATTTCAAAAGCCTAGCTGAGCCTGCTTTCTCAAGAATAATACTTCGTGACACTTTTATTCTCTATCCCAAACCTCAGATGTTTGATTTTTTTTTTCACTGTAAAATGGGAGCAACAAGAAGTCCTCAGATTTAGAATACTTTAGAAGTATAAAACTCACAGACTGTAGCAGCTCTCACTGAGTGGCACACATTTAGAGTTTCAGATAATAAAGTGATGGATGGTGCTGGTTTCGCTATCAGCAATATCAAAGTAAAATCTCAACTAAGGACACATGGCTTTAGTGGTCCTACTGTGTGAATTTTAGCTTTATTCATTTTTGGTTTTATTTGTTTATGTTATGCTAAAAGGTAATGAAGCTACATGGTTTAAAAGTCTAGAACATATAGAGAAAAAAGTCATCAGCCAACATCCCACTCAGGTTCTACCCTGGTTTCCTCTACTTTCATCCCTGAATATCCTCCAGACTCACTTGGCCACTCTCTCTACCATTGCCAGACGATAGAAGCAATGCATGGATCTTCTGATTCAGTGTAAAATTCAGATCAACAGCAAACGCATTTTCAGTAAGAATATACAATGCTGCTTGGCATACTCAAAACAAAAGAAAAGCATTCTGTTTATCTCAAATTCAAAGACACCTGAGTGCTATGTCCCTAATCCCTCCTGAAATGTTTATACGCAAAAAGGGATGTGCTGCTAACTTGACTTTTCATCTTCTACTTCTTCTCCAAAATGGTGGCATGCTTTGTTTGAGTTCTGCACCTGCACACCCTCTCAGCAGCAACGCCTTTGGCGGGCATGCCTCAGCATGAAGAAAGGCCATTTCTATTTGCTTTATTTCATCAGATTCACTCACAGGTAAGTCCGCATCTTCTGCTCTTACAAATCATGCTTCAGTGAGTAATCTGTCACACACGCAATATCATAAGTATCATACTTGTAATAAATCCCCAGAGGTGGCATTTATGGTGTCAGAGGGGACATGCAGGTAATTTTGGTAGATAATGCAATTTTTTTCCTAATGGTTACCACAGTGGGCAAGCCACTCAATGCGAAGGACACTAACTTCTACCCATCTCTACTAATGGTGTTGATGAACCCTTAGATCTTATCATTAGTCTGATATAAAAACTGGTATCTTGATGCAGTTTTTTTTTGCAATCTTCCTTCAAAGAATACGATTGAGAATTATCTTCATGTATTTTTAATCCATTCAAATTTTCTTGAATTTTCTAGCTGTATCCCAATGGTCTGAACAATCAATTTATTTCTGTTTTTTTGTTTGTTTGTTTTGAATTTAAGGACACTGCCTCTTTAACAACAGCGGCACAGGTCACAAGAATTCCTTAGTTTTTTTTCCATCTATATTTTCTCTTCACTTGACAATTGCTGAAGATTCTCATGTTTATCACCTGTGTAGGGTACAGTTTTGTTCTGTTTAAGTCGTAGTCAGAAATCACAGACTGTGATGAGGTTCCGTCTTCTTGGATTTTGGGATTTCCATAGCTTTAACTTTTTCATTGTTGTACGTTTACATTCTTTATAGTTTGGTATCTGCCTTACTTCCTCTGGTCTGTGGTTGTAATCTTAACTTTTTTTTCCCAGATGTTTTTGTGATTTAAATGTGTACCTTGCAGTAGATGTCATGTACTGGACACTTGGTTCCTTGGTTTGTGGCACTGTTTATGAGCTGTAAGACTTAGGAGTTTGTGCCTTACTGAAAGAAGTGGGTCTTGCCACTGGTGTGGGACTTTGAGGTTGGCCTTGTTGCTTGTCTATTGTTTTTGCTCAGCCCCCTTATCTGATTTTCTTTCATTAAATTGAGAAATATGTCCAATACAATAGTATATTTTGGTGAGAAGGTCTTTGTTTTTGATTCCTAGCCTTAGTAAGAGTATACTCACCCTGAGATGAGGTGTTAATCTGTTTCTATTTTGCAGAGGTATTTGTCCAGTTAAAAGCTTATCATTATTATGATTCTTGTATTATATATATATAATATGTCTTAGTTAGGGTTTCTATTGTTGTGAAGAGACACCATGACCATGCAGCAGCTCTTATAAAGAAAACATTTAATTGGGACTGGCTTACAGTTTAAGAGGTTTAGTCCGTTATCACTTTGGTGGGACATGGTGGCATGTAGGCAGACATGGTGCTGGAGAAAGAGCTGAGAGTTCTACATCTTGATCTGTAGGCAGTGGAAGGAGATTGTGTATAATACTGGGCATAGCTTGAGTATATAGGACCTCAAAGCCCACCTCCACAGTGACATACTTTTTCTAACAAGGCCATACCTACTTCAACAAGGCCACACCTCCTAATCATGCTACTCTCTATGGGCCAAGCATTTAAAAACCTGAGTTTATGGGGGCCATTCCTATTCAAACCACCACAATGTGTGTGTGTGTGTGTGTGTGTGTGTGATTGCTTTCAACTTTCCTTTTAGATCTTAAGATACAATAATTTTTTTAGTTCGATTAGTATTATAAATAATACTAAAACATTCCCTATATTGGACCATGTAACTGTGCCATTTTTACTTTAGTTTGAATTTTCATTTTGGCTAGATTATTGTAAATTATTGTAGGTCAATTTAGAGGGTGTGCTACAAGTGGCTAAATGGATTGATGGGTCGTATTGATGTTTAGACTGCTTCATTGTGTTTTTTAGAGCTGAACTTTTTCTTTATTATGTGCAGGAACTTAGATCTGAAGTGGCCTCCAGGCCCACTTGCTGAAGGCTCAGCCATTAACCTTGATGTTGCTGGGGTTGACAGAATGTTTAGGATGTAGGGCCCTGTGAGAGGAAGTTAGGGCGTTGGTGGCATCGTCTTGAGGGGGATATTTGGACCCTACCCCTCTTTTCTTTTTGGCTACCCTGAGGCAAGCAGCTGCCCACTTCCTGCCTCTATTGTGCTATGCTATCTATTTCAGGCCCACAAGGCCAGGTATTATGGACCAAGATCTCTGAGACTGAGAACCAAAATAAGTCTTTCTTTCATTTAAGTTCATCTCCTCAGGGATTTTGTCACAGTGACGAAAAGCTGACTAACACCCTGATGTGTCAGACTGAGAAAACTTTCTTTAAACTTTGCACTGCTGGTATGTTCTATCAAATTCTCTGTTGATTACCTAAAGTTTTGTTTTCAATTATTATTTGCTTTTTTTTGATGCCTAAAGTATCCTTATACATTTAAATATTGTCTGCTAGTGTCAAAAAATCTTTTCCTACTCTAGACCTGGCATCTACCACAATCTACTTAATAACGTTATGATTTTCCTCCTTTGTTTTCAGCAGAATTTATCTGGTGTCACTTTGCCATCTTTTTATGTGGAAGTCTTCTAATAACTTTGGTTTTTTTGTAATGATCCTTAAGAACTTGTTTTTACTTAACATGTGAACATAACTCACTTTTGCTCATTTTTGCTACAGTATGGCTGTGACCACTGTGTCTTGGTCCCAGGTCTATATTTATAACCCTTAGACCACTTGCAATACAATCTCGTGTCTCTGACTTTTTTGTGGGGTTCTAATATTTAGAATGTTTCTGTTTTTGTTCTTGTGGTAACTGATGTGATTATACTATAGAATATATTTTTAGTTTGTTTCTTTTATTCTGAGCTATAAATGACTCTAAAATTATCACACACACACACACACACACACACACACACACACACACACTACACCCACCCAACTCACCCTTCTGCTCTACTCTCTGTTCCTCACAACAGCAGCATTTCTCTTGGCATCTACCTTACACTTCAACCTCTTGATTTCCAGCTTCGTGGGATCTATACTCTCCATCGTCAGCTTTAGACATGAGACAAGAGTCCACTCTACCACTCAAAACTCTCTTCTCTCCTAGTTTTCATGAAGCTAAAATTTCTATGTTTTGAAGGGCTGAGTGTGTGGTGGCTCACACCCGTAATTCCTAGGTTCAGAGGCTGATGCAGGAAGATGGCTACAAGTTCTATTCCAGGTCAGTCAAGCCTTCAGAATGAGACTGTCTCACAAAAGAAAAAAAAAAATCCACTGTCTATAACTTTTCCTTAATCACCCAAATTTCTTTCAGTTATGTAAGTGGCATTCTCCATATGTTAATTACTTGTTGCCAGTTCTGAAGGCCAAGGCCCTATTTTTTTTTTTTTTTTTTTTTTTAGTTTTGAAATGTTTAGCCACTGCAAGAAATAGTTGTGCTTAGAAGGTCCAGAAGGAACAATGGTGTCAGTATTATTTTTGTTCAATCTGGTTTGTTTGTAGCCTTTCTGTGTTCAGAACAGTTTCAAGGTAACTGCTATGGTCCAGATTTCTCTGATACTAGGACTCAGCTCTGTAGAGTCTGTGAAGATTAGAAAAGGGGGGTGCTTCTATCTAGTGCAACTCTGTGTACAGTGTGTGGCTGGAAGGAGAGTGCAAAAGCATCAAGCATGTTTCCAATGTTCTCCCTCCCCTCTCTTCCTCTCTGTTTACCTTCCTCCCTCTCCCTTCCCTTCCCTTCCCACATTCCCCTCCCCTTTCCTTTGTCCATTTTCCTTCTTCCCTTCCCTCCCCTTTCCTTCCCTTCTCTTCCCTCCCCTCCCCTCCCCTTCCCTTGCCTTCCTTTCTCTTCCCTTTTCCTCTTCCCTCCCTACTACTTCCCCATCTATAATCCCAGTGCTTGGGAGGTGGAGGCAGGAGAATTGAAACTTCAAGATTGTTACCTACAGAGGGAGATCAAGGCCGAGGTGAACTGTGGAAACACTGTCTCAATCTCCACTGCACTCCCACCAATTAAAAGGTAGAGAGAGAGTGTTTTGTGTCTCATTGGATCACAGATGTCTATTTCTCATTTCAGTTTCTTAGTTTTTATTATATTCAATATGATGCTAGTACCTGAAAATAAAATCGGAATTCAATCTCGGTAATGGACTGCCCACTTTCTCACTGGGTCTGCCTCTTTATTTCTAGGCCTGTGTGGCCTCCAGGGATGTGACAGCAGCACAGCAGTGCAGTGGCCTCTGCTTCCTGGCCTGCTGCCTCATGCCCACCTTTACTAGTGAGCTTCGGTATCCTTACCACAAGGAATGCCTTCTACACTGTGCACTTTTGGGATTGTTTGAAATGTCTTTGTTTTTCAACTAAAGTGTTTCTGGGCATATTTAACTTTAAATCTATGTGTGATTCACCATTGGCCTCTGTGACTTCATTTTATCTCCCTCTTTAATTATTTCTCTCTTGAATTTTTTTTTAACTGAAGTTCTTATGATTCTATTTCTGTTCCACATGTCCTATTAGTTTATTACAGATACTGTCTTTCCATGACTGTTACCACGATTCCCCCAAGAAGTGAGCAGAGCCCCCTGATTGCCTGGCCACCCCTGCCCAGCTTCTTGTAATGATGTCTTCACCAGCTACTCCTGCCCATCTATTGGCTCCATCAGGCTTGTGCTCTTCAGGTCGCCACATGCTTTCAGGTCCATTTCAAGCCATGACACTGTCCCTGTCCCACAGAAGACAAAAGCCACCCAGCTCTCCAGTTGGCCACTTCACTTTCCTTCCTTTCAGTCTGCGCTGTGCTCCTGAGTTCCTTTATTCTCTGAGCCTGAAGAGCTCTGCTTAGCTCTTTCATTTTGTATTTTACTGCCAAGCAATCCCCCCCCGCCCCCCGGGTCTCTGTGAGGGTCTTTATTTTCAAAGGGTTCTTTGGAAAAGAGTCTGGGTTGCAAATTGTTTTCTTTCAGCCTGTTAAATTTGTTATTTCATTTTCTGCATGTTTGGTCATTTCAGTTGAAAATTTAGCTTTCAGCATTGTCCTTTGTTAGGTAATGTGCGTTTTCCCTTGGACATTTTGAAAACATCCTTCTTTGTCTTTTTGTTTTAGCAGTATTACCATACCAAATGTGCAAATGTGCTTTGCCTTTTCATTTTCTTTTAATTTGCTTGTGATTCATAGGTTTTCTTTAGTCTTTGACTCTGGTCTTTTGAAAATTCTCAGCTGTTACCTTCAAATCCTTCTGTGCCATAGTCTCTCTTTGGCACTTCAGTCACACCTCTTTATATCCTCAAGGTGCCCTTGTTTCTATGCTATTCTGTTTTTTTCTTAATATTTCTTTCTGTTTTTCACATGAGAAAATTTTTCTCGTAAAACTCTTACTTATAATAGTAAAAGATGTATATGTGTATGTGTGTGTGTGTATGTGTGTGTGTATGTGTGTGTAACTAGTCTTTCTATGTACTGTCAGCTCCCAGTACATGGAGTACTGACACAGAGACTTATTATTAATTATGAAAGCTCGGCCTTAGATTAGGCTTGCCCCACTAACTCCTATAACTTAAATTAACCCATTCATATTAATCTACATTTTTGCCTGTTGGCTTTTTACCTTTCTTTCCCATTCTGTGTGTCCAACTCGTTCAGTGTCTCTCTCGCTCCTAGATTCATCTCCTCTTCCTCTCTCTTCCTGGAAATCCCGCCTACACCTCCTGCCTACCTATTGGCCATTCAGCTTTTTGCTGCACCAATCACAGCACTACATCTTCACACAGTGTACAAATATTCCACGTGTGTGGTGTGCATTCTCAGCACAGCATCCATGCAGAGATCAGCTCTTGGAAGTCTACTTAAGTAGAGTCCAACGGTCTGTGAGGTCTTTCTGTCTATAATTTACCTGCTTGACTCCATTATTCTGCGACTTTCTCATCTTGGAGCTGTTGCTAACTGCTACTCTATTCTCTAGTGTAATAATAAAACTAACCATCAGTAATGAGTAGGAAACACACTTCTAGAATCAAAAGAAGTGCTCTGGATGTATTCTCTGATAGAAAGAACTGTTTCTCTCACCTTTTGATATATTTATAAAATATTTTATTATAAAATACAGTCTTTTTGTTTGTCCAAATATTATAGAACATCTAATATTTTATAAATATATGTGAATTTATTCAAGTATGTACCTATAAAGCACATATGCATACATATGTATTTTGATTTATCAGTTTTGTATAGTTTTCTAGGCATGATGGTTAGTCTGACAAAATCTACACCATTGAGATATATATATATGTATATGTATATATTCACACAAGAACATTCTGTCCATGTTCCTACAAGATTCCCCCATCTAAAAGCTGGTACTAGCCTTGGAAATTACCTCTGAGATTCAAGTATCAATATGGAGAAGTCTAGAACAAAACCGAGATGAAAAAACATTAATTTTGGTAAAATTAATACAATCTAGAAGCTTTTCTAATAAAAGCTTGAGTTATGAAAGGGTGTTTAAGTCTGCTTGGTCATCAATTTATCTGATGTTTTAAAATTCTTTTTAGGGTTTCAAAAGTTACATCTTCATCCCTCTTGGGGCAGAGACCTCAGTGCACCAGGCTCACATAGGATGTGAGGAAAGCTTATAAACAGAAGTGAATGTATTCCTCGGACGGTGTGAACCTCACAGCATCTCTCTATTGCTAAGACGTGAGAAAGAGCCCACAGGAGACTGGGGCAATACCATCCTTTGTGCATGAGCCTGCTTCAAAGAGGCTATGGCCGAGCACCTCAGAAGGCAATGCTGAATACTGGCATTCACGTTGGCCCTGATGCCCAGTGCCATGGACACACCCTAGAAAGCCAGACGGCAATCCCCACAAGTCCCCTGGTAGGCAGTTATGAAATGCTTCTAAAATAACTGATCATCACATCTGCCTAATTGGAAACACTCCTAGGTGATTTTCTATGTCTAGCAACACGGCAGCCCTAAGCAGTGAGTGGAGGCAGTAAGTAACCAGAGGGAAGGGCTGAAATCTACAGATATTGAGGGCAGGAGAGTCCCAGGTACAGCTGTTGTGTTAGGAACAATGGAACCTTAATTTCAGAGTTGCAGCCCTGAAAGTAAGAAGAAAGACAGCAAACTGCTCGGTGCTAATGGCCAGTATGATGGCCAGTTTGTCCACTTATGCTCCACATCTTCATTTTAAAGAGCAATTTCCGGTGACTCATTCTAGGCACTGAATTAGATTCTCTGGAGGTGGGTCCCAAGAATCTTCAATTTAGGAAGCCCACCAGGTGATTCTTATGCACATTAAACTTGAAAACAACTGACAGAGATTAAAAGACAACCGCATTGACCACAAAGAACGTCTGTTGTTGGGGAACGGGGCTGACTCACTCTTCCGCTGTTCAATCTTCAGTTGAGTTTTTGTAAATAATGTTGCTTTTGTTTATACTACAGCTTTTCGTTTTTGCTTGGTGTTCTGGGAATCCGTCTGCAGGAAAACCCTTGGATGTACTGTCGATGTATTTTGGAAGAAAATGCTTGGCTGTGTTTATCCAAGTGAAATTAAAAAAGGCTGAAGATTGAGATGCCAGGGAATGAAACAAAATTAACATTAACATTTATATTTAGGGCCAAAACATGTGCTAGTGAACAAGAAACATTTTGGCAGCATTTAATACATAGCTGAAGGTAGCAGGAGTGATTCCAAGATCTTTGTGCAAATTGAGGTTCATAACTACTAGATAGTCATCCCCATTATCTCCACCATCTTTCTTCCCATTCCCACCACCATCGCCCCTGCATCTCCATCTCCACCATCCCAGCTGTCCTCACCCCCATCACCATCATCTCCATCATATCCATCACCGTCATCCCCACTATCCTCACCCCCATTCTCATCTCCGTCATCCCTATAGTCCTCATCCTTATTCTCATCACCATCATTCCCATAGTCCTCATCCCCAATCCCACCACCATCATCCCAGCTCCCATCACTGTCCCCACATCCTCATCCCTGTTCCCCTCACCATCATCCCTATCTTCCTCACCCCCCTCACCATCACCATCATCATCTCCACCATCTTCATCCCCATCTCCGTCACCGTCATCCACACATCCCCTCCCCATTCCCATCATCATCACCATTGTCACTGTCGTCAATATTTGTTCCGGGCACTCCCTTGCAACTAGCTCCCTTGCGTATGCCCTCTCATTACGTTCTCAGAAGAGTGTACATAGCTTCAGGCTAGAGCTTCTTTCTTATAATAAAATCTTCCTAGTCCTTGTTCAATATTCCAGTTCCATTGAGACTCATCTTCTCAATTGGTTGTGCTAGCCAATTGGAAGTTATCTACGACCCTGCTCCCCCCACCCCCCGTTCCCCATTGCCTCCATATCTTCCAATAACACTGTCTGGTCTTGTGAGTTACATCTATTGACTCAGAAAACCATAAAGACACTCAGAAGTACAGAAGAGGAACATTAGAAGACCAGTAGTACCTCATTTGCACACAAACTTGTTAGCACCAAGTTCAAACACCTGGCATTATCTCAGATAACACAAAAGACAAGGAAATGGGCGCTTGGAGATAATTTTAATAAATGACAGCAGGTGGCTTGGGGTGGCTATTGTTATATTCCTACTGGTCATCATAAATATTGCTTAACAGCCCACTTTGCATGGATACTCCCATACACATCCCGTTTGTACAGAGGTTCACTGTATGGAAACCTTCCACTGCTGTGAGCAGGTATATATCTAAGGCTTCACTGGGTATGCAGCCTTCCTTCCAAAGTTTGTCTTCAATGAGTTTGATTCATAGACTACATGCTCCTCTGGGCTTTTTCCTACCTTGATTCTTGGTTGTTTTCCTGAATTTGGTGTGTGAAAGTAAAATATATTACCTAACATGGCTATAGTGAACATGGGGATAGCTGATCCTGTTCTGAATGTCAGTTAACTTGATAATGCTCTCTCCAGATACACAGATATGGAGAGAAATTATTGGAAGCACATCACATTGCAAGGCATATTTATAGATGCTCTCAAGGCTGAAAATAAGTTGTCCCATATGACAATTTGAATCTCCACGTAACAGAGCAGGGCTAATGGTAATCATTTAAGACATTAGAAAAGATGGCCTATTTGTATATCTCTTCTACTTCTACTTTCTTCTGTCTACACACAGACAATAATAATAATAATAATAATAATAATAATAAATGAGAATTTTATGAACACACAAAACACAACATGTATCATAATTTATATATATTAAACAATGACAAATGATATGAAATACACAATATGAAAACATATTGTATTTCAACTGTGTACTTTATTGACCACCATGTAAAAAAGCTCATCTCTCAGTTAAGATCATCGCCTACTCAGCTTATGTGTTGCTCTACCAAGTCCATCTAACGTCTTGGAAAGATGAGTTTGTCACTCCCAGTAGGTTTTCGGCTACTCCCACAGGTTGCCACTAGGCTGTTTCATTGGATGTACTGATTCTCATCTGTTCCATGCACCTGTGCAGATGTGAATTTGGCCTGATTTACATCATCACATGAACAGAGCCTCCATGTTCTTTAACTGCTGATATTATGTGTAGCTTGATGTCTATTGAATCACCCATATACCATCTTAGAAATCTGAATATCAGACCTGGAGATGTGGCTCAGTGGTTAACAGTGCTTACTGCTTTTGCCAAGGGCCTGAGTTCAGTTCCCAGCATCCACATGGGGCATCTCACAACTGCATGTTATTCCATCTTCTAAGGATCAGAATCCCTTTTCTAAACCCTGTGGATATCTGCACATGAATGCAGGTACTCACTAACAGACACACATATACATATGACTTAAAAGTAATTCTATGTCAAGCTGCATCACTGCATGAGCTGTGCCTGTCAGAGCAAGGTAGTCAGGAATCGATCTTGATCTCACGAAGCCCAGAAGGACGAAACATTCCACCATGATTTAGACCTGCTGGTGCTGTGCCATGACCTCCACCAAATCCCATGTAAAAAAGTGGCTTCATAAGGACAGAAAAAAAACACCTTGGTAAAATAAAATGGAAGTTATACTTAAAACAATAATAATGGCAATAATAAAATTTAAAAATCTCATTATCAGAGTTGTATTATTATGTACAGTTATAGCTGTAGCATTTATAGATTTTTATCCTAGCAGGAAGTACATATCCTCAGGAGGGGGCAGCCATTACTACCAACTTTTTTAGTGTTTCCCTTGAGTGACACCAACCGAGTAGAATGAAGCTGAGAAGGGAAGCCTCAGTTAATGAAACAAAAGTTACCCTGCACAGTTCTTTGTTTACTATTTTTCTCTATCATTCACCTTCACAGCTTTAGTCATGTCTACCTTATTCATCAGGAATAACTTCAAACTCAGAAAAATTTCCATTCCTTCTCTCCTCCCCTGTCCTATTTTTCATAACACTTTCATTAGTCTTATCTCCCTTGACCTAGAAGACCTAGACAATTGCAAATCTCCCAGCCCCATCCACACGACTCCCCATAGTAAACCATAATGAAACCTTTATTTGCTCACACCGTCTGTCATCTATTCTACGGAGTGAGGAGGTGTTTATGCATCCATAGTTTCCATCGTCTTAGCAGCTATTACTATGCTCTGTTGAATCTAAACCAGTGGTTCTCAACTAGCGGGTCATGACCCCTTTGGGGGTCAAACAACCCTTTCACAGGCTCACCTAGGACGATCGGAAAACCCAGATATTTACATTACAATTCATAACAGTAGCAAAATTACCGTTATGATGTAGCAACGATGCTGTGGGATAATACTCTTGTACACTGGTTTAATAAAATGCTGATTGGCCAGTAGCCAGGCAGGAACTATAGGCGGGGTGAGCCGATGAGGAGAATGCTGGGAAGAGGAAGGGAGGAGGAGGAGGAGTCTCCAGCCAGACACAGAGGAAGCAAGATGACAAGGCAGAACTGAGAAAAGGTACAAAGCCACGTGGCTAAATATAGATAAGAATTATGGGTTAATTTAAGTTATAAGAGCTAGCTAGCAAGAAGCCTGCCATAGGCCATGCAATTGGTAATATAAGCCTCTGAGTAATTATTTTATAAGCCGCTGCGGGACCGTGGGCTGGGCAGGACCAGAGAAAACTCTGGCTACACCACGAAAATAATTTTATGGTTGAAGTTCCCACAGCATGAGGAACTGTACTGAAGGCTCCCAGCATTAGGAAGGTTGAGAGCCACTGCTCTAAACAATGAGACATCCGATTCTGTCCATGAAGTCACTATTTATTCTGAATCCTGGTAGTTGGTCTCTGCACTCTATTAATCAGAGGACACATAGTTGAACATCTTTTCATGATCTTGAGACAAATAAGCCCTTGAGAGAGGGTGACTTTCAGTAGGATTTCAATTGAAGGTAGCTATAGATCCCAAAACCTGGTGGTGAGAGGGCAAAGATTCTTCTATATCTCAGTAGGGGAATGTGATTCCTACACTGAGGAAAGAGGAGGTTCAAGGTACTCTGGCAGTGCTATGGCTGCTCAGATGACTGGTGGCTCAGCTGTTGCTTTGGGCACTCTAACCTGAGCTAAGAGGAAGCTGGACTTCAAGCCTCTGTGTCCTCTTACAACAATCCAGGTAGATCAGTTTGGCTTATGTTTCCTGCAGTGATACCTATGACTGCAAATGGAATGTCATTTTGAAGAAATAAGGGGCCTCAGGCTGTGCCATCAAAACATTGGCTAAAATCATTAAGGGAGATAGTCCAGTGGTGAGGAAAGTGAGACTAGAGTCTAAGATCCAAAAGACAGCCTCATTGTCCCTGCGGGTGCATGGCCTCTGTATCTACTGCAGTCTCATGGTCCATGCAGGTGCATGGCTTCTGTATCTACTGCAGTCTCATGGTCCCTGCAGGTGCATGGCCTCTGTGTCTACTGTAGTCTCATGGTCCATGCAGGTACATGGCCTCTGTGTCTACTGAAGCCTCATGGTCCCTGGAGGTGCATGGCCTTTGTATCTACTGCAGCCTCATGGTCCCTGCAGGTGCATGGCCTCCAAGTGTACTGCAGCCTCATGGTCCCTGCAGATGCATGACCTATATGTCTATTGCAGCCTCATGGTCCCTGTGGGTGCATGACTGATCTGCCTACTGCAGCCTCATGGTCCCTGAAGGTGCATGGCCTCTATGTCTACTGTAGCTTCATGGTCCCTGAAGGTGCATGGCCTCTGTGTCTACTGCAGCCTCATGGTTCCTGCAG